>PVIR01001223.1:0-132050 GCA_004026965.1 Petromus typicus | reverse complement strand
GCCCTGAGAGCCCATCTGTCCTCCGTCCAGGGCCAGGGCGGGCCTGCGCTCGCCTTGCCTGGGCTTGCTGAGGTCTATTTCATGCCAGGATTGATGGGGGAGGCCGGAAGTTTCCCTTCCCTCTGTGGAGATTTATGAGCCAGGTGTGCAGGCCTTGCCCTCCTACCTGCAGACGGACCTGGATGACCACAGAGCAGTCTGAAGTTGCTGGCGAAACCTGCACCAGCCCCCATGGACCTAGACTTTCATTTCTTTTTTTTTTTTTTTTTTTTTTTTGCGGTGCTGGAATGGAATCCAAGGTCTCACACGTGGTGGGCAAGTGCTGTACCACTGAGCAGCCCACATCTAGGATTTTAAATGAACTTTAGACACGTGCCAGCAGAAAAAAAGAAAGATACATAAGCAACATAAGAAGAGTGAAGAAGTGTTAAAAGTAAGAGAAACAAGCGGATATATTTAGTGGAAAAGCCTGCCCTCCTCACAGCCCCGCATACCTCTTGGTTCTCAGGAACCCTTTCACGGCCTCAGGCCTCTGCGCGCTGCTTCCCTCCACGTCTGCTCAGAAACTTACACTGTACCCCTAAGTCTTCTCGGGGCATCTCTTGGTCCACGTGATACTGGACAATGATGCAGAGGCCTGGGGTTGCTCTGGTTCTTCAGCCAACCGGCTGGCTGCATGATGGAGTAGGTCATGTGACCTCTCTGGCTTTCTCCTTTAAAATGAGGATGACGGCGAGCATACCTGCCTTGGACTGTGCTGCTCTCCTGTGCCCTAGTGACAGCTGGGGTTCACAGAGGAGGCTGAGCAATCCCATCGGTAGGCTGGAGGGGGAGGAGGATTCTGGGGTCTGAACAAAGGAGCCCTGAGCTCCAAGATGCCAGCGGCTGTATAGGGCAGCAGAGCCAGGGCTTGCAGGCCAGGCCTGGGGGAGGCATTTCCAGAACACTGCACCCCAGCTCTCTGTCCCTGGGAGTCTGAGCTTGTGGCCCACCTCTCAGAGCCTCAGTTTCCCCATGGGGCATGATTGGCAGTCAGGGAAGGGTGCAGGGAGGCAGATGGCTGCTTAGGTCACCTGGTGAGCTAAAGGTGGCTTCAGGCTTCATTTTCTACCCACTGTTTGGGCTCCACACAATGGCAGGGAAGTGGCCTGGTTAAGATGCTCTCTGACCTCAAAAGACAGCCACCACCTCCTTCCTTTCCTCCTCTCCTTCCTCTGGGGTCTCTTTACTCTTCTGCCACTTGACATCCCACTGATTGGCTGATTCCGTGCCCTCTCACCCCGTGGCAGGGGTCTCCACTGTTGTCTAGAACAGCCCTGGCCTATAGTAGCTGCTCAGTTAATAGTGTCCAAGGACTCTTGGTTGAACACATCTGGTGAAGGCTGTGGGTGTGGGACGTGCTTCGATGATGTCACTGGACCCTAAAAACAGGGCAGAGCCACAGGGAGGCTGGGAGAGAGCCCTGGGATCAGAGGAGTTGCCCAGGGCAGCATCTAGCCTGGGTTTCAAGGGCCCTAGGCTCCTCTGCGGCTGCGGCCTACAAGCAGTGAGCTCTACAGGACAGTGCCACCAGGTGGAAGCAGGCTCTGGGTTACTTGAGAAGTGAGACCCCCAACAAGCAGACAGCTGGGACATTTGTCCTTTTAAACCACTCTGACAGCTCCTGAGAAAAACAGATTGTCCCAATGGAGTGGTGGCCTTGTCCCAGCCCTGCCACTGTGGTGGCTAGGGGAAAGCACTGAGATTTAGCCAGGCAGACTAGGGACATGGGCTGGCCCTGCCCCTCTCCCTCATTGAGGCCAGAGACTCTCCTCACCTCTCAGGTGGAGAGGCCGTGTCCGGTCGGGCACCTCTAGGGGTTTTCTGTGGAAATGAGAATTAGGACCGACTTGGGACCTGTTAGTTGCATGGTCCTTACTATAAGAGTTGATGACAGGTTGGAAGATGCTTGTCTGAGTCCTGTGTGTTGCAAACCCCACCCAAGAATCCCCTGTAATTGTCTAGCTTATGATTCCAAGTAGAAGCTACTTGGGTTTAGTTGGACGATTCTTGTAACACGTACTTGACGCTTGCCGACCCCCCTTTCAGTTGTTAGCGCAACTTTTCTGTCAGTAGAAAGAGCTGGCTGAGTGTGAATGATGCTGCTCTTGCTCCCAGGGGAGGGGCTGACAAAGATCGGAACAGGGGCCTGAGGTCGGAGTCTGTGTTCCAAGGACTGGATTGGTTGGCCCTATAATGGGTGTGTTCAGTAGTGAGCTTCAGGCGTGGCTCCATCCAGGGGCCTAAGACTCTGTTCCACCCTTGAGCTCATTCTTGTGCTCGCCACACACCGCACGGGTGGAGAGTGTCTTCCAGCTCATGCCACTCAGGGCCGCCCCAAGCTGGCTGGAAAGGGGTCGCTGTCTTCCCAAGAAACTTCAGTCCCTTGGCCATGGTCGGAGGTGGGGCATCATTCGTACTTTGCAGTCTGTGATGTTCCTCCTTCCAAGGCAGAGAAGGCTTGGGATGCTCAGCCTCGCACCCCCCAGGCGGCCTCCACCCATCTCAGGCTTTTGGTACAGAATTCCAAACCCAGCTGATCGGGCGGGGGTGTGGCCCAAGGACCCTGGATCCTTCTTCTTGGACCGGCGCTGGTCCTCATAAAAGAGCCCTGCAGTCACGTGCAGGCTAGGAGGGACTGGGCCAGAGCGGCGGGTGCCGCCAGGCACGGTGCCCTGCGGTTGTCACTGCCCAGTGGGCACAGGAGGAGTGAGGTCAGTAGGCCTGGGAGTGGTGCGGGGTGGAGATCGTCTTGGAGACCTGGGAGGAGGCGGCAGACACGGCGTGGAGCCAGTGGGCCTGGCCAGTCCCACTCCCCACTGCTCACCGTGTGAGCTCCAACTTCCTCCTTCCCCGGCCTCAGTGCTCTTCCCAAGCTGGGAGTTTCTACCTTGCTGGGGTCTCGGGAGACATAGCGGGCTAGGAGCGCCTCCCTTGCTGTTCTTTGCTGTGTGGCCCTGCCCAGGTCATTGACTTCTGGGTGCGCTGGGAGCAATTCCGGGTGGGTTATACCCCGGCCAGGCCCACTTGTTGTTCAGTGCCTGCTGGCTCTGGCCTCGTTTGCTGTCTGCTTGATTCTCAGTATTACAATAGCACCCTGACCAGACGCAGGATGCCATGAGCCCCATCTGGCACTAGAGGAGACCAAGACCCGGAGAAGTAAAGCGAACTCCCAAAGTCATGCAGCTATGAGCTACTTCGACCCTCACCTCCTCAGGCTCTGTCCCCCCCAAGGTCGCATGCATGTCAAAGGCACAAGCTGCTCCCACAGGGCTCTGAAAATCTGTACAACAGAATGGCAGAGGGTTGCAAGGGCCCATGGCCCAGCGCTGCTTCAGCCTCTCCTTCCAGGGCCATTGAGGGGCTCCTGCAGCCTCTGGGGACACAGCCAGGGCTCCGTAAGGAGTGGGGGTCTGCCTGGAGGACAGACGGGAGTCTTGGGGGATATGTGAGCTGGGGACCCCACAGACCTGTGTGACCTTGCCCAGTGGCCCTGCTATTCTTCTACAAGGTGGGAATGAAGAGAACACACACACACACACACACGCACACACACACACACACACACACAGAGCTGCAATGCAGAGTCAAAGGAGGGTGTGTAGTGCAAGTGAGTCACACAGCAGCGGCCCGTAACCCAGTCACCTATAAACGTGTAGCACACGCCTCTTGTACATATGGCATAGAGCACACTGTGCTTAACTTCCGGTCGTGCCTGGTGCCTTAGGAGCTTATACGTGGCCCTGGAAGACAGTGGCTGAATTCTGGCTCTCTTAACTCGTGCAACCTTGGGCAAGTTACTTAACCCCTCTGGGTTTTTGTTTTATGATCTGTAAAATGGGGGTAATAACAGTGCTTCCTGTGCCAGTTGTATTTTAAGTGGGTTAATACAGGTAAAACGCTTTGAATGGGGCCTGGAACACAGCCAGGGCCAGGAGGAGGTTTAAAGTACGATGCCGGAGTGTACAAATAGGAGTTTTCTAGTATGCCTCAGTCTTTTTAGTTGACACAAATCATTCTTGTAGAAAATGGCGGGATACTGGCACCCTTGCAGTTGCCCTGTTCGTCTCCCAGTGGCCCCCAAGTCCTTAGCTGGTGACAGGGAGACCCGGTTCTGATGTGCTGCGTGACTCCAGGAGGCGGTGAACCCTCTCTGTGCCTTTCTTCTCTTGATGCTGCTATGGAAGCGGCCAGCTCTCCTGGCACCAGCAGGGGCTGGCTGCAGGGTGCTGAGCACAGGGCCTGAGCAAGGGCTGACACCACCTCGGGGACACTGGCGTGTGTGCCCACCCCCTTCCTGCTTGATTTCCAGGATGGGCCCAAAGCCAGGTGGCTCTGGGCAGACTGTGTCCTCTCTGTGGGATGGTGGAGGCCCATGTGCCCTCGAGGCAGCCATGCCAGGCCTCGGGCACGGTGCCCTGGACACACACACACACACACACACACACACACACTCTCTCTCTCTCTCTCTCTCTCTCTCTCTCATGCACACACATGCACCACATCCTGCTGCCCTCCCCCTCAGCTGCACCCGTCCTCCGCCCACTCAGCGGCTCTGTGGCATCAGGTGACCTCCGGCTCAGGACTGACCCTGGGCTTCCGACCCCAGCTGCTTGTGACTAGAGCAGGAGGCACTCGGTTTACCTGCTGCCAGACAGGTGGCATCTTGGGAGCTCAGGAGGAAGCTGCCTGGGGCCCTGGGTCGTTCCCCCCCCTTCCCTGCTGCCTGCCTGGCCCTTCACCTGGAAGCCTGTGTGCCCAGGGCCTGCCGCGTCACCCGCCCACGGCTCATCCACAGCCATCTTGATGCCCTCCCTCAGCAGAAGGGGGAAAGGTGCTGCCGCACTGCCTGCTTTGTGGTTCTTTCCCTGTTTGTGGCCTGTGTGGCAGGAGAGACATGGTCCTCTTGGGAGACATGAGCTGTGGACTGTAAGAAGTGGGGCCTCTCGCTGGATGCGATGGCGCACACCTGTAACCCTAGCACTCTGGGAGGCTGAGGCAGGGGGACCACAAGTTTGAGGACAACCTGAGCAACTTAGTGACACTTTGTCTTAAAATAAAAAGTGAAAAATGACTGGGGATGTGGCTCAGAGCAAAGGCCCTGGGTTCAATCCCAATTCTGCAAAAGGAGAGAGACAAAGACTCCAACTCCTTCTGCACTGACCACCCCTCATCTGCCCCAGCAGTGCTCAGCAGCTGGGTGCTCCGGCTTCAGGAATCAGGCTGATGGCTTCAGGGTCCTCCGGGTGAGGAGGCAGGGCAGCTAGGTAAGTGGGCTTGGTCCAGCAGCAGGAAAGGGTCCCCTCCCTCCCAGCGGCTGCCTCTCCTGCCCCTGCCTATCTCTCGCTCTTCTTTGTCATCTGGGTGTCCCTCCCCACTGTCACGGCACTGCCTGTGTTAGCTTGCACCTGCGGGTCTCCTGGCCAAGGGACTCTCATAACCAGACCTGGGTGGTGAGAACCTGAAGGGGGGGAGTCTTCCCCTGGGATGCCCAGGCAAGCAGAGGCAAGGCACGACTCGCACCCAGTTCCTGCTCCGGGCCGCTCTGCCACTGCCGCCTCTGTGGGCACCGCTGACCTGCTTCCCCCGCCCACCTGCATTCCCGGCCTGCCTGTGTGCTGGCCTTAGCCCGGCACAGCGCCGTCCTGCTTCCTAGCAACCCCCATGCTGCGGGGACGTGGTGACCACGGTTGTTCTCGGAGGAGCTGAAGTGGTACCAAGATCTTCTGGGCTGGGTCCCGGGAGCTCAGGGCTGGGCTGGGGGTGCAGAGCACAGGCCGAGGGGAAGTGTGCTGGCTGGTTGCCTGGCAGATGGCAAGGAAGCTTCCAGACCAGGGAGCACAGGGTGCAGAGGTGCCCAGCTGGTGCTGCCCCCAGGACAGCTGGGGTTTCGTCAGAGCCCCGGAGAAGCAGTTGGCTCAGCACCAGCCTCCCGGACCTCCGGTGCCTGTTTCCTGCCGAGCCGGGGTGCTGTCAGCAGCTGGAGGTGAGCCCCTGCCACACACTCAGGGGAGGGGGAGCTTGATACTCGAACTGCAGCCCACTCCGACCCGCACACATTCCTCCCAGAGCCCTTCACCCAGAGGCTGCTGCGTGGGCGCCATAAATAACTTCCACCAGAGAATGAATAAAATTCAGGCCAACAAGGCTTGCCAGAGACGCTGGCTGGGCTGAGGGACAGAGTCTGTGTCCCTTCTCTGTGGCCCTGTGGCTAAAAAGCCACAAGGC
Source organism: Petromus typicus (assembly GCA_004026965.1). Classification (NCBI taxonomy): domain Eukaryota; kingdom Metazoa; phylum Chordata; class Mammalia; order Rodentia; family Petromuridae; genus Petromus; species Petromus typicus. The sequence goes on along the minus strand of PVIR01001223.1, from coordinate 125,783 downwards.
TGGCCTTTAGCAAGACTGTCTGCCCAAGTACCTGCCACAGCCTCTCGGTGTGGCAGAAGACCCTAGTGCCATCTCACCCCTCTGCCTGCCAGGGGCTGCCCTTGCCCAGCCTCAGCCCTGCTGACAGCCCAGGGAACTGGCTCAGGGCTGACTGTCATGGTACCTCTGGATCTATGGGAAGTAAGAGTCTAGAGATCTGAGGTCTGCTCCTAGGGCTGCCAGTCATGGGGCAGGTCTTGCCTTTTCTGTAGGCCTCAGTGTCCCCATCTGGACAATGGGTGATCACTTAGGCAGTCGCCCCAAATTAATCAGCTCACAGGATGACTTGTCCAAAGCACAAGTCCTCCCCTAGGAGTCTGCTTCAGGAGCAAAGAGGGTCCCGGCTGCAGCAGCAGTGGCGGCTGACCATCCGAACCTGCGTGTGGACGCTCCAGTGACAGCTGGTTCTGGGCCAATGCATGCCTGGGCTGGTGCTGTCCACTCTGAGGCCAGCAGGTTTGGGTTCAAATCCCGAGTCCATCACTGCTCTCTGTTTCCTCGTCTGCAGGTGGGGGGCCAGCCAGTCTGTCACTCAGATGTGACCAGGCACACAGTAGGTGCTCAATGGGAGCAAGTGCTTTGGCTTTGGACACAACGGATAACTCCAGCTTGTAAATGGGCTCAAGTGGCCGCTGACGTTTGTGAAAAACCACTGTGGCCCTGGCCAACATCGTGTCTCCCTCTGAGCTTTCATCCCACCAGTGCCTGGCACATAGTAGGTGCTTTGTCTGCGCCAGCTGCTCTGTAACCTGCTTACATGGGCAGAGACTGTGTCTGTTCCATTCCCTCAAACAACCATGTGTCTACCAGGTGCTCAGAAAAGTGACTAAGCAAGCACGGGTGTCCCTTCCATGGACCGTGTTGTGGTGGGGGAGGGGAGCCCCACTTCATCCCTTGAGACTAATCCTGGAGATTAACCTGGGGACGAAGCCTGGCCACAGCCACTGACCCAGCCTGTGGAGCCACTGTCCACAGCTAGTGGGACTGTGTAGGGTGTGGCAGCTACTCCTGAGGCCCTCTTCACCCCAAGATGGCTCTCCTGTCACCCATGCTGAACATGGTCCTCACCACGGTCCTCAGCCTGCTCCTCTTCCTGCTGGCGCTGGGCCTGCTGTGCTTCTTCACCTGCCGCCTGGCCCGGCCACTCAGGTAGGGGACGTGCCCACCTCCCACTCTTCCGGTGTTAGTTCTGCCCAAGAGATAAGGGGTGGCATTTGTCTCTCCCTCTTAATGGTGGAGAAACCGAGTCTTGGAGAAGCCGTGCCTCGCGGTCAAGCTGGATTTGAACCGTACTTGGTTGTAGACTGGCCGAGCCCTCGCTTCACCCTGCCCTGTCATTTGAGGGTGACCTGAGGCTGCAGACGTAAACAGCTGGTGCTCACTAGTGCCCAGGGAGCCCTGGGATCTTCTGAGACCCAGTGCAAGGCTGCTCTGCCGGGAGCCGAGTGAGTGCTGAGTGCAGGCCTGGCCCCGTGGCCCCTGACCTGCCAAGGACTGAGCTGCCCGTTCTCTAGGCTGGAGCCTGGCTGGGACTGCTGCCCGCTTGTCATAAGTAATCAGGGCACGCAGCCGGGAGCCTGGCAGAGTAGGTCTGGCTGCAGAGGGGGGCGGGGTGGTGAGAGGCTGGCACCCACTCAGAGGCCTCATTCCAAGCAGCTGGAGTATTGGCCGGGACTGTGAAGCAGCCAGGGTCCCCATGGCCCCAGACTGGGCCCCTCAGAGTCCCTCACCCAGGCTGCCTCTGGGTGGGGAGTCAGCGGGAAGTGTCCCAGATCCTACCCCTTCTGTCCTGGGCAGAGGCTGCAGGAGAAGCGGGGAAGGCACCTGTCTCCAGGCCAAGCCCATCTCAAGGCAAGGCCCTGAGCCTAACTTCCGAGCAGACAGGATGAGGGGCTTTCATTATGTTGGTGTTTAGGGAGTCGCTGCTCTGTCACGGGCTTGGGTCACAAAGATGAGATGGGACTATCCTCATCGTGCAGGCTGGATGGGCCCATAGCTCTCTTGGGACCACTCTCTTTGAGCCGCCCTTATTTTCTCATTTGTCGCAGACCCTAGGGCTGGGAAGGGTGGAATAAATTCTACTTCAGAGTGCCGTCACACTGTCAGGAGCTCTCAGTTCTCACTCTGTTGACTCCCTTTCTCTGTCATCCCTGCTCCCCCACCCCCCCAACACTGACATTCCTACCGCTCCCCCAAGATCTTCATGCTGATGTATTTACTATGTTCTCTGATTTGTATTTGTCCTTGTAAATCACACAGTGTTCTGTCTGCGGATGGGTCTGCGTTTACATGCAGGGCTCTGGGCCTTATTTTTTATGTCCTTCCCTCGATTCCAAATCTTTAAGCTCCTGCCGGCTGCGGTGCATAAGCAGTGTTAATACCACCGCAACACAGACATCGCGCCCACCACTCTTTCCTAACGCATTTGCCTAATGACGGACAGACAGCCTCTCCCAGGTTCCTCATCAGTATAAGCCAGGGTTAAAGAGAACTCTCCAAAAGTCTCTCTGCAAAGCATGATGGTTTCTGTAGGTTGGAGCATGAAGCCTTTATCAGATTAAACAAGTTCTTTTCGAGGCTGAGGATATGGCTCAGTGGTAGTTTCTGTAGCACGTGTGAGGTCCTGAGTTCCACCCACAGCTCCACAAAAGGAAGGAAGGGAGGAAGGAGGAAGGAGGGAGGGAGCGGAGGAGGGAGGGAAGAAAGAATTATTTTCATTGCCTGGTTTCTGAGGATTGTTGTCATCTACAGTTGTCTGCCATGATTCCTTCTCCTGGTGATCTTGCCAAGTTTCAACAAGGCTGTAACTTCCATCTATACACCATAATCCCCAAGCTGATGCTTCTACCCAGGATTTCTGTCCCAAATGCCAGACTCACATACTCAGCTACTATATGGTGCCTCCCCTTCTAAAAGAGATCTCAAATTCAACAAGATTCTGGTTTTCTGTCAGAAAATCTACTCCCCTCAGAATGCTTCCCCAGTTGCCAAAAGGCTAAATGTTTTTTTCCCCTTAATCTCAGAAACAAGGCAAAGTTGTCCATTCTCACTCCGCTGTTCTACACAGCGCCGGAAGTCCTTACCAGGACAATAAGGCAAAAAAACCAAAAAACCAGAGAAACAGATTTGAAAAAGACATGCAGACTGACAGGAAGAACTCAAATTCTTCGTGCATGGTTATCTCCATAGAAAATGCCAAGGAATCCCCACACATAAACACAAAATTCCTAGAACTGGTAAGGTCACAAGATACAAGGTGAAAACATAAAAGCCAGTGGTTTTCCACATATGAACAATGCCATTTACAATAACTCACCCCAAAAGTGAAATACATAAGCGTGGATGTAACAAAACATATCCAGGATCTATATGCTGAAAACTATCGTGTGCGGGCCAGGGAGTTAGCTCAGTGGTTCCGGCGCCTGTCTTGCAAGCGCAAGGACCCGGGTTCAATCCCCGGTAACCACATACCATCCTGGGTGTGGAGACTCATGCCCAGCAGCAACCAGTACCACGTACCACAGTGCCGGGCGTGGTGGCTCACGCCTGTAATCCCAGAATTTGGGAGGCAGAGGCAGGAGGATTGTGATGTGAGTTTGAGGCTAATCTAATTAAAGAATAGATGAATAGAATGGAGGATGTCGCTCAGTGGCAGTACACCTGCCTCATAAGCACAAGGTCCCGAGTTTAATCTCTGGTCCTGCCGAAAATGAAAAGAATGGAGGAAGGTGCAGTGTTCATGACGAGCAGGCTTCATGCTGCAGAGATGTAAAAGCGACCCTCCATCTACAGATGTAATACAGTGTCAGTAAGCGGTGATAGGACACAGGTCAAGGCTGGCCAGGCTTAGGCTGGAGGACTCCTTAACTGTGGACAAACAGCCCAAGAGGCTGTAGAACTGTTCTGGATTCTGATCACCGTGGCGTTTGGATGGATCTATCCGGTGTCAAACGTCAGAACCTTCATTTTCCCTTGGAGAAAGTGGAAGCCCCTCTGAGGGGTGGGTGGGAGATCACCAGCGGTAATCGGTGCTAATCCTGTACTCAGAAGCCATGTTTGTGATCTTCAGGAAGTCGCTTCTAAGCCTTGCTCTTTTTATCAATAAGGGGGAAGCACTCTCCTCCTTTCAGAAGTTCCCTGGGTCCCCCTTTGTCTCCAAGCCCCGCCCTAGCCTTTCACTTGTCTTACCACCTAAAGCGAGAGTCCCCCCAGGCTACTGCTTGGAGCTGTCCACTCTCTGTCCGTGTCCTGAGCACACGCAATGTATCCAGCTACTGCCAGGAGTCGCAGCTGTGAGACGGACCACAGGGTCTCCGCGTGGTGCTCGGCTTTGGCGGGGCTACCAGTTCCCCAGCATTGTGGTCGTCAACTCTGTACCCACCTGCGTGGGTGTTCCTGTCTTGCCCCAGCCTGTCCAGTGTTGGGACTTTTCCACACACCCAGAGGAGAGATTCAGGGGTGATTTTTCCCTTCCCCCTGCTTCCTTCCTTGGAGCGCTGACTTTCAACTAGTGAAAATGTTTATCAAGAAGGCAGAAGCCCGGCCCTTGTCATCGTTAGCCTGGTGGCAGGTGGAGCAGGAAGGAATTCTTTTGAAAACAGGGAAATACCTGCAGCAATTCACATACCCTGAAGTTCAGAGTTAATGTCCTAAGTGACCGTGCTAGAGGCTTCCTGAAACAGGTAACCTGGGGCTGAAACTATTTGTGGATAACATTTAAGTGTATCAGTATTTTATAGGAATGTCATAACATTTTTCATGATTTTATGATTTGCTGTAGAACCATGTTGCAACGGAAATGGAGTGAAAATGGTAGAAATCGTCTAAAATCACACTGCTTGGGGTTCAGTGCAGTTGGATGTTAGCTAGAAGTGTTTTCCTTCCGTTCCCAGGGTGCTACTCACTCCTCTTGCCCCGGAGTCCTTGTGTTTAAAATGGAATCACAACCCCTTTTCTCATACAGTGGTTTCTCATACAGGGCAACACTTCGCTAGTGAGAAACTGTATGTCATTTCCGGAAACAGATGGAATCATCGTCTATATCTTGATACCTTGATTTACCAGGGAAACTCTTGCCATTTAAAAATCTTTCTTCTTCTGGTAACATTCATACACAACGGGGTTAGTACATTTCTCAGCTCCCTGTGAGCTTAACAGGGTAACCACAATTCAAAAACATTTTTAAGTCATTCATACATGCTCGTTTTAGAAAGCAACTTGGAAAAAAATAAAAACTTTTTAACAGAGGAAATAATCATTCACAATCCTACCACCCAGAACCACAGTTAATGTTTGGGATGTTTCTTCCAGTCTATTTTTTAAAATAACATTTTTGAAAATTATAAAGGTGAGCTGAGGGCGTAGTTCAGAGGTAGAGTGTTTGCCTCATATGCCCCAGGCCCCAGCTTCAATTCTCAGCACAGGGGAAAAAATGCAGAATATTTTAACAGACATATCATCGAAGAAGGTACACAGCAGGCAAAGAAGCACATGAAAAGATGATCAATGTTATTTTTAATTGATTTTTATTGGTACATTTTATACATACATTACGATCACATTCAACATTGAGGGTTTGTACCAGTGTATGACACATCTTGATTCTTCAACAGTATTATTTATTGGAGAAATGTAAGTTAAAACTGTAGAGCTGGGGGTCATACCTCAGCAATAGAGCATTTGCCCAGCATGCACAGGGCCCTGGGTTCAATCCCCAGTGCTGGGGGGAAAGTAAAGGTGATATCTCAACACAGAAGAAAATTTGGGAAATGCAGAAGACAAAAATAATCAGTTACTGGGCTGAAAATTTAGCTCAGTGGTTCTGGTGCCTGCCTTGCAAGTGCAAGGTTTGATCCCCTGGTAATCACATACAACAAAGCTCAACGTGGTGACTCACGCCCACCAGCAATCCATACCACATACTGCAGTGCTGGGTATGAGGGCTCATGCCTGGAATCCCAGCCCCTCGGCAGGCAGAGGCAGGAGGGTTGCTGAGTTTGAGGCTGAGCTCAAGATCAGCCTAAAACCACAAAGTGAGACCCTGTCTCAAAAAACTAAAAAATCTAAATCATTTATCTGCAACATCACCTCCCAGAAATAGCCACCCTGACAGACCAGTCTTTTTTCCTATGTGTCTTCTTGGTGTTTTTATACCTCTTACCAACAATTTAGAAAATGCAGATGTCCTGAAGGATCAATGTCAGTATACGAAATATTGATCTCTCTGCTTTGTCCCAGCCATGTTCTAGGATGTGTCCCTGAGGAGTGGTCTGGGGGCCCCAGTGTCAGTATGGCCTGAGCTTCCAGAACCATAGGCAGAGGCAGAAGTTGGGCTAGGAAGTCCCCAGGTGGGCCATGTTTGAAAAGCCCAGTGCAGAAAGCCCGGCCTTTGTGTCTTCCTTGGGAAGTAGAATGGACTCATTTATACTTACGCAGCGGTTGGTGTGATTCTGTTTCCAGAGAGAAGGCCCAGCTAGCTTGGCATCTCAGTGTCTGCCCCCGTGCCTGGCCTCTAATAGATATCCCACAAATACTTGTTGAACGGATCAAGAATGAGTACCTGGGGCCCGGGGATATAGCTAAGTGGTTCCGGCGCCTGTCTTGCAAGCGCAAGGACCCGGGTTCGATCCCTGGTAACCACATACTAATACTGCGCGTGGAGACTCACGCCCTGCAGCAACCAGTACCACATACCACAGTGCCGGGCGTGGCAGCTCACGCTTGTAATCCCAGCACTTGGGAGGCAGAGGCAGGAGGATTGCTGTGATGTGAGTTGGAGGCTGAGCTCAGGGCCAGCCTGAACCACAAAGCAAGACCCTGTCTCAAAAAAAAAAAAAAAAAAAGAATGAGTACCTGAAGGAAGAAATGAACTGCAGAGATGTGCTCTATGTCTTCCTCGCTCTTCTTTTTCCTCTCTGATTTCTAGGATCGGAACATCAATCAACAGCTGATCACGGCCAGCATACTTCCTCCTGCCCACTTCCTCCTGTCTACTCACGTCCCGCCTCTGGGCCCCGGTGAAGAAGCAGGTCTTGGGGTGCACCATGATTTCACCACTCTTAGTCCTGGCCATTGGTACCTGCCTTACCAACTCTTTTGTGCCAGGTAGGACTGGGAACACGGAGGGACGGCAAGACCTGGCGCAGGTGGGGTAGGAGGAGGGCTGTGTTCATGGTCTTGGACCATCCCGAGGATTTAAGAACTGGAACCCACATCCAGAGCAGGAAGACTCAGCTCTCCTACAGCATGTGCTGGTACGGGGCAGGTCGCTCTTTCTGCCTTGCATTCTCCTGTACTTTGGCTGGGGTTGGTTGTTGGTCTATGATGAATTCCGCAGACTCCTTCAGGAACTGATACGCAGAGCCTCCAGATGGCCCTGCCTGCTCACTCTTCTTCATGGTAGCACATGGCCCCGGCTTCTAGTTCTCACTGCGAGCGCCTCTTCAGCTTTGTGGTTCTTTCTGTTGGAGACTCCTGTAGGGTGTGGTGATGAATCCGATTCTTCCCGAGTCTTAGGGTTCTAAGATTTGGACAAGTTCTCATGTCAATTTCTCCATTTGCACGTGGGCTACTGATTCATATCTCTGCTTACATCTGGCTCAGGTGTAAGCCCGGGTCACAGTCCTGGTGGTTCTCTTTTTCCTGACCCTCCTGAACTCCCAGTCAAAACACATACAGAGCATCTGCTTTGCCTCTGCCTGCTCTGTCTTCCCCAGGGTTCCCCCGAGACAGCCCCTGTTTGCCCTTCTGGTTTTGAATTTCCTCTCAAATTCTGCCTCCGGGGGATTTCATTTCTTCTTTTATAAAGCTGTGTGTTGTTTGGTGGTGTTTATATATTTTGGCATTCTTGTAACAGGAGTCAGAGAGAGGAGCCATCTTGGATTCAATCTGCCCCGTGGCTGGAAATCCCCAGCTGCCCTCCTCAGAGCCTCAATTTCCCCCTCGTCAGAGACGCTTCCTCCTCCCCGAGGCTGTGGAGAATTATTCCAGGGCATCCCAGAGGCTGGCAGGGAGTGGCATCCGATGAGTGTTGGGCTTTTCTCTCAGGAAGATGGTACTTCAGCAGATGCGGAGATGGAAACGCAGAGAGAAGCCACCCGCCTCCAACAGCGGGGCTGAAGCTGGACCCTGAGCAGGGGAAGCTCGGCCAGTGCTCTCCCTGGGAGCCTAAGGGGCTTTCCAGCGTGCACCCCGGGAGACCCAAGGTCACCCTGGGACAGGATCCCTACTTTCTCAGCACCCACTTGAGTGGAGGTTGAGCTAGTGAGTGAAAAAGAAAAAGAAATGAAAAAGCAACAAAGGAGAAAACAATCTTCAAATGTGCGGCAATTCCATTTTTTCCTGCTGTTTCGCTGCAGCCCGCCTGGGGGCGGTAGCGGTGCTGCCTTGTGTTTTCCTGGGGTGGGGGGTGGTGCGGAGGTGTTAATTCCCAGGGGAAGACGCGGCCTGACATGAGCAAGGCCTTGAGTTTCATCTTCAGCACCACGCAGGGAAAAAAAGTTAAACTTGTTATTGTATTTCCCTTTTTTAATTTTTAAAATGTATTTGGTGCTGGAGACCTGGACCCAAGACTTCGTGCTTCCCGGGCGAGTGCTCTCCCACTGTGCCTGTCCCTCCTGAACTCCCAGTCAGAACACATACACGACATCTGCTTGGCCTAGGCCTGCTCTGTCTTCCCCAGGGTTCCCCTGTGACAGCCGCTGTTTGCCCTTTTCTTTTAAACTGAGGTATAAGTTGCAGAAAATGGTGAAAATCTCAATGTGGAGGATGATGGATTTTTTTTCCATTCATTTATACTATGTGACCACCCCCCAGACGGAGAGGACAGCTGTCAGGGGACAGTAGGAGGTTTCCCTAGGAGCCTTTCCGTTCCCCAGAGGAAATGACCGGTCTTCCATGTTTGGCCTGGTTGAATTCATAGGAATGGAGTCGCTCTGCATGGGCTGATAAGAGCTCTTTTGATGCAGCATTCGGACTGTCTGTATGTGTCATTTCATACTCTCTGAAAATAGGGCCTTTTGTATTCAGATGTGCAAAATCATCCCCCCCTTAAACCAGATCTTTAATGAGGGAGTCAGTTTGACATCAGCTAACCATGTCCTGGGGGCACACTTGAGGTGACTCTGGAGACCAAGTCAGGACTTGAGTCCAGCAGGGAGCAGGCCCAGCAGGCCCAGGAGGACTGGTGCCAGAGCATGTGTTGAGAGGGAGTCGTGGTGCAGGGCAGGGGGTGGCCCCACCCTGAGGGCCCCATGCCCAGCTGGTCAGGACAGATAGGTCTTCACCCCTAAGTGGCCGAAGAGGTTCCATGACCCAAGGCATGATGGCGTGTGGAGAAAGGAAAGAGAGAAACTGGAATTAGTCCAGGCTAGCAGGACCTCAGATGACAACCAGTGACCCGGGTCCCTTGGCCAGACTTTATCTCCCAGATCTCAGGAGCACCTGTAGCTAGTGTTCTTGGGATTTTATCGCTCAGATCTCAGGAACACCTGTAACTAGTGTTCTGCGTGTCCCCGGGGCAGAGCTTGCCTGAGGGCTCAGGGCTGGACCGGAAGCTCTGGCCCCCTGATACCCAGGGGAGATTAGAGACTGCAGACACTACAAGGCTGGGGCTCCAGGGCGAAGATGACAGGTGGAAGAATTGAGGTGAGAGACTCAGAAGGGGAAGCTCCATTGGGGGACATGGGGTGTGCAAGGCCAAGCTTGAGATGGACCCAGCTCCCTCCTGCTCCCCACCCAGGGCAGTTCCCAGCCCCTCCCCTGCAGCCCTCACTGGGCTCCTTCATTTCCTGATATGGAGGAAATTACACACACACACACACACACACACACACACACACACCCGTGGTCAGGAAGAGGAAAACAGTGGGAAGCTGAGCTTGCTCAGGAGACTCTAGCGGCCTTCTTTTTTCTGCAGCTCTCTGGAGAGGCCAGCCAAACCCTAGTGGGGCCAAAGGCTGAGGCTGTGTCCCCAGCCCACTGAGGTGCGATGCGGCTTCGGACAGGCGCTCCAGCCTCCTCTGACCTCAGCCTCCCCTTCTCCGAAGTGCGGGCTATCGACAGACTCACCTCCAGGCGCCTGGCTGCCCACATGCAAGCCAGCTGGGGCCCGAGGACAGGAAAGCCCCAGGATGGCAGCGGCTGCCACCTCCCAGGGCCAGGGTCCAGGGGCTAGCATGGGAGAAAGCATTTCCAGTCCTGGAGATGGTTAGGAGGAGGTGGGGGCCACTGTGGACCTTCTGCGTGCCAGGCAAGTCCCTGCCTTATCTAGTGCAGGCTGCCCAGGGATCCCCAGAGGACAAGACGGACCACCTGCCTTGGTGGGAGAAACTGAGGCTGGAGAGCTGACTTGTCCAGAGACATGGGCTGGTCCGAGGCAGAGCGAGGGTTCAGATGAGATCTGACAGGTGCTGACACTGAGGGACTGACCTCCGGCCAAGAGACGGACAGACAGCCAGGCAGGCATTCCTTAAAACCTAAAATATTTTATCTCAAAGCCCTGAAGTGCTGCCTTCTCTGGAGTTACTGTTGCTGAGGGAGGGAGGAAGAGAGGGAGACGCATCTTCCTGTCAGGTCCTAAGCGTCACCTCCCAGTCCTCCCCTGTGGTCACTGGGTCTGGCTCCTGCTGGACCTCCTGTCATGAGTTTGCCCAGCGAACTGCTAACTAATATCTGGAAGCATCTGAGGACTCCCCAGTTGGAAGTAGTTTGTCTGTGGAATCGGTTAAACATTACCCTCCTAATTGTCTAGCAATTGCTGCCCTCACACATCTCTCTCTTGGGTGAAAGGAAAGCGTGGGCTCTGATGTGGAGCCAGCTCTGCCAGCTCTGTCTGCCTGCGCTCTGTGGCCTTGGGCAGTCTCTTGGCACCTCTGAGCCTCGGTTTATCATTCTGAGATGTGGGGAGAAGACACAGGCAAGCTCGGAGAGTTGGGCTAGCCAGGTGTGCTGTCCAACCCCCACTGCCGAGGCTCTGGGGGACCCGTTAGTGTGGGCCAGGGCAGCTGCCCTCATCCCCACCAATAATGCTGCCTCTCTCTGGACAGAGAAAGAGAAAGACCCCAATTACTGGCGAAAACAAGCTCAAGCAACCTTGAAAAACGCCCTGGAGCTTCAGAAGCTCAATACCAACGTGGCCAAGAATGTCATCATGTTCCTGGGAGACGGTGAGGCCCGAGGGCCAGGGCAGGAGACGGAAGCAAGTGTGCGAGAGGCTGGGCTCTGGGGAGTGCTTTAGGAGGAGAGGAGTCTAATCTGTTTCTGGAAAGCTGAGGCGGGAAGATTGCAAGTTTGAGCCTAGCCTGGCCCATGTCCAGAGAGACAGTCAGTGTCCTGCATGTCCGGGACAGCAGGGAGAAGGCTGCCACATGATGTTTCCGGGTGCTTGCTGCCAAACCTACCTTGGCACGAGACTAGAGCGGTAGAGAGCAGTGCCCGGAGAAGAGGACAGCAGAGGCTGAATCCCCTCCTCTCCCGCCACAGGGATGGGCGTCTCCACGGTGACAGCCGCCCGCATCCTCAAGGGGCAGCTCCACCACAAACTTGGGGAGGAGACCACGCTGGAGATGGACAAGTTCCCCTTCGTGGCCCTGTCCAAGGTAAGCGACCCCGGGCCCATCTGGAGGAAGAACTGGGAGGGCAGCTTCTGGGGCTCAAGGCCCTGTGGTCCCCTGGGAAGCAGCCTCTTCCCCAGGTTGATTATGTGGCTTCGAATGCACCGCATTAAACAGTCTTTTTGTTGACATGTAACATACATGGGGAAAGGGCATGTGGGACAACCTGATTTTCACCAGGTGCATGTGTCAAGCGAGTGACGTGGCAGCTGCCGAGGTACCCGGGATGCCCCCAGGCCCTTCCCTCGCCCCACGGGTCCTGACCTCCACCCACCCACTAAGTCCGCCTGCTCTGAGCTTCACAGACACAGGGCTCAACTGGTCCTTCCTCTCCGGAGGTGGTCACGGAGTTAAGCTCATCTGATGAGAATCACTTCGTGCCAGAGCATGAGTGACAGCTGTGTCACGGGAGGGTGTTGTGTAATAAGCGCTGAGTCAGGGGCCACACTGCTGCCTGGGGCCCTGGAAGTGCTTGGGCTGGTGGGGAAGGAAGGCAGGCAGAGAGACTCAGGGTTTCTCCTGCAGCTCTGGGCAGGGGGCAGCCAGCAGAGTCAGCACTGGCCCTCAGCCTTACCCTTCCAGAGCCCCCCACTTCTTCAGGGACCCCATTCTCCAGGACTCACCTGCCTCTGGGCCCCGCTGGCTCCTGCCGCTCCGGAACCAGAGAGGCCCCTGTCGAGCCCCATTCGAGCCACATCCTCTCCACCCTGGAGGGCCAGCTTCCTCCTCTCCCACTGTCTGTGGCTGTGGTGTCGGCAGTGGGGACCTCTGGTGTCCCCCCTGCTCCCCTCCCATGGAGGTGGATGACGGCAGTGAGGGCCAAGGCTGGCCACCTCGTGACCCTCCTTCCCACCCACAGACTTACAACACCAACGCTCAGGTCCCCGATAGCGCAGGCACCGCCACCGCCTACCTATGCGGAGTGAAGGCCAATGAGGGTACTGTGGGGGTGAGCGCGGCCACCGAGCGCACCCGGTGCAACACCACTCAGGGCAACGAGGTCACCTCCATCCTGCACTGGGCCAAGCACGCTGGTGAGCTGTGAGCCTGAGGTGGCGGGTGGCAGGAACTGGCTGGCACGGAGAGGCTGTATGACCAGCCGTGCCATGGGAAGAGGGTAGAAGGGGAGGTGGTCTGGACTCTACCACTGACATGCTGGCCCTGTGGCAGTCCCGAGCCCCTTCCGCAGCAGGGAGGGCCGGGGCTTTGGGCTGTCAGAGGTGCCTCAGTTCCCCGTGTCAGTCCATTTCACTTAAAATGGGGATGAGAATGGAGTCCCTAAAGAAGGCTTAGTGTGAGGCTGGCAAAGGATCTGGGGCCAGCCCCACCGTGGTCAGTAAGTGTCCACTTCTCCTTGTTCTTCCTGCTTGGGAGCCCGGGGCCTGGCCCTGGCCCAGGGACCTGGAGTTAAGGGACAAAAAGTACGAGTGAAGGAACCTTCTCTTCCAAGGTGCATACAGAGGGGCTGAGAGCTTCCTACAAGAGGAGGTTCCAGAGAGAGGGGGACCCTGGCCTCACCATGGGTTGAGTGGAAAAGCTGTTGAGGGGGGTATCCCTGCTGCACCCTGCTTTGTGTAAATGGGGAGACTGAGGAGTCCGTGGGAGGCCATGCTTCAGGGGGGATGGGGAGAAGGGTGAGCAAGGCTGGGTGTCCCAGCTGCAGGCCAAGCCAACCTCTGCTCCCCACACCTCAGGGAAATCTGTGGGCATCGTGACAACCACACGGGTGAACCATGCCACCCCCAGTGCCGCCTACGCCCACTCAGCTGACCGAGACTGGTACTCTGACAATGAGATGCCCCCGGAGGCCCTGAGCCAGGGCTGCAAGGATATCGCCTTCCAGCTTATGCACAACATCAAGGACATCGACGTGAGTTGGGTGCAGGACCACAGGCGGGGATGGGCCACCCACCCAATGGGGTTTGTGGCTGGGGCAGGCAGGCACTGGAGGGTTCATCTGTGGTAGGGCTGTGGGGGGAGCCCTGAGGTAGCAGGCACCACACCCCAAGAGCCAGGTGCCCAAGGATTATCCTATAAATTAGAACCTGGCACTACAGCCCCCTAACACGAGCAGGGGGTGGCACAGTGACCACCTGAGACAAGAACCTGCCCTAGACATTTGCCTGTGCAGAGACAGACACGCGTCCGTACCCAGAGCCAACAGGCCCGGGAGGAGCCCGAGTGCGGGCAGTTAGTGCCAGCTGGTGATCACACTTCCTAGGTTCCCACCCTTGCCCTGCCCTGTGCTAGCCTGGGGCCCGCTACTTAACCTCTCTCAGGCTCCTCTGTCAAACCTGTCTGGGCCAGAACTGCCTGCCAGATAGGGTCATCGCTGTCACGTGCAGCACGGGCCAGGCTCCTGAGAGCGCTCAGACCGCGCTGGCGGGACGTGTCCTTGTCCTGTCCCGAGAACTCTGCACCGATGCCAGGGTTGACCCTCCTCTGTTCTTAAATGAGAGTTTCCAGCTTGTCTATTGGCAAGCTCCTTATCCCCATGGGGGCTAGTGCAGGAATCAGGGAGATCTGACCCCTGGGCCTGGAGGGGGACTCAGTGAGACTCAGAGGAGGCACCAGGCTCTAGCTCCCGAGCTCCTCGGCTGCCTTCTCTTCACCACTGAACTCACCCACCCTCTGCCCTCCGTGAAGACCGTCCCTTGATTTGGGGTGCCCCATGGCCCTCTCCTAGACCATGTGCCCCCTTTTCCAGGGGGCAGGTGTGGCCCCCCCTTCCAGGATAAACAGCCCTGCAAACCCTCATGGTGAGCAGACATCTGAGACAGAGCTGGCCGTGTGGTTTTGCGTCCTCCCGACAGGTGCCCCCTCCCCGCCCTGCACCTCAGTTTCCCCACCTGTCCATGAGGACAGAGCCCCACCTGCCAGGCCCAGCTCCTCCCCTCCCGGGGCAGCCGCAGTGAGGTCATGGACGTGAGAAAGAGCCCGTTGCATAGTGCAGGGGTAATTACTGGCTGTTCTCCTGAGAGGTTTGGCGGCAGCCACCGGCCAGGGGGCAGGAGCTGAAGGGAACACAGAGACAAGGGAAGATGTTCCAGGCACGAGGTGGTCATGAGGAGGGGTCTCCAGGGGTCCGTGGAGGGCACAAGCCAGGGGGTGAGTGTGCAGGGGGCCTGGATACCCCCGTCCTGCTCCCGCCCTCCCCTCCTGCTCTCTCTTAGCCCTGTCTGTCCCTCTGTCCCTCCACCCTAGAAGCCCCCCACCCCCCAGGCTGTACATGAAACAAAAATCTCGGTGTCCGCCCTGAAAATAAATATCTTTTGCTTAAAAAAAAGAAAGAAAGAAAGACACAAACCCAAACCCCAAAGCCAAACAGCAAGTCTGTTATTTGGGAGTTTAATGAGCCCGTGTGAAGTCTCTGCTGGGGCTGGAAACCATGAGGCTCCAGGCAAGAAGATTGGGGGCTTCATTTACCACTCGGCAAATACCAAGGGGTCAGGTTCTGTGGGAACAGTGTGGGGGACGTGGCCTGGGGTCCCCTCCTCCTTGTTCCCCCTCCTGTTTGCCCTGCCCCGAGCTCCTTGCTGCCACCCGGAGTGAAGGCCCTGCCTGTCTGGAAGTTCTCATCAGCACTATTTCAGTCAAGAAAGATGGCTTCCCTCGGAAGCCGCCCCATCAGTCCTGAGGGCTACATTGTGTTTCTGCGTCTCTTCCCACAAGGGTCCTATGGGTGGGTGTTGTGCCCATCGGATAGGCAAGGTGACATGGCAGGCCCTTGGTCAGCCCGCAGTAGTCAGGATCAAACCCGGCTCTCCCTGCACAGCCTATACATGGCCTGAGGCGTCTTCACCCTGTCCTCGGCTGGCTGGGTCGCCCACTGTCTCTCTACCCCGAGGAACCTGAGTTGTGAGGTGGAAAGTAGAGAAAGGCCGAGGAGCTGCCAGGCTTGGGGCCAGTGGAACCAGGCTGTCAGCACGGGGCAGTGGCCTGAGCTGGCACCCACGGTGACAAGAGGACACCGGTGTGGTGATCACCGCAGGCGGCGGCTGTTATGCTCTTGGCCCCCATTTTAAAAATAGTCAGGACTTCAAACATGGACTCCCAAGGAAAACAAACAGTCCCTCGTCCGTCTGCCCGCGCACACCAGTGGCGGTGGGTAAAATTATCCTGGCGGTGACTACACAGCCGTGAGGCCGGCCCCACTGTTTGCCCAGGCGGCGGTGGCCGGTCCCAGCTGGGCTACCCCGAAGCCCTCCCTGGCTGAGGCCTCTGCGGCGTGTGCTGCCTCGCACTAGGGGCAAGAGGCCTCATCCTGGGTGCCACAAATGCCACTGCAGGGCCCTGGTGCTGGGCTCGGACAGTCCTGGGTTCAAGTCCTGACTCTGCTACCCACAGGCCTTGGGGGAAGAAATCACATTTTGTCCGACAGACGGAGCCCAGGGCTCATAGAGCGGGAAAGTCACCCTCAGCAGTGCCGTCTCCTGGGCCAGCGGAGGGAAGGGGCAGGGCAGGGGAGGTTGGGACTCCAGGAGGACCCGGGCTGTGCTCCTTGGAGAAGCCTGAGATACTGGGGGACATGAGGGGCTCTAAGAGTCCCCGGACCCAGCTGCTGCCACCGGGCTCTTGGGCTTTGTGGAACTCAGGACTGCTCGTGGCTTCTGTCCCCTCAGGTAATCATGGGGGGCGGCCGGAAGTACATGTACCCTAAGAACAGAACTGACGTGGAGTATGAGATGGACGAGAAGTCCAGGGGCACGAGGCTGGACGGCCTGAACCTCATCGACATCTGGAGGAGCTTCAAACCAAGACACAAGGTTCTGGGGGGGGAGGTGGCCATGGAGGCAGTCTGTGGTGGCGGGGGCGACCCTCTGCATCTCCTTATTTCCTCTGTAAAACGGGGATATGACTCCTCCCCCCATGGACACAACAAGCTCCTGTGACTGACACATAGTAGGTGACCAGCCGATGCTTCCCTGCAGAGGAGACAGAAGAGAGCGGACAGGACAAGGAGGAAGGGGCTCCAGAGGGGAAGTCCTGCCGCCCAGGCACCTCCAGCATTTAACCAGGCCCGAGGCACACAGGGTGAACCCGACAGTGAAGGACAGGGAAGCTTGGGGCCTGCAGGCACCCAGAGGGAAGGAGCCACCAGGGAGGGGTCCAGAAGTCGGGACCAAGCGGCAGGAGAGGGTAGAGGAGACCCGGCTGGACAGAGGCAGGCGAGAAGCCTTTGGCAGTGTTGTCCTCAGCCAATGAGGGATGAGGGACGGGGCTGGGAAGAGGAGGCTGGGGCTCCTCGAGGACCCAGGCTCTGCCTCTTGGAAGCCTCTGGCCCTTTAAATCTGTCCTGTGGCCCAGCCTGGGGCAGCTGGGGTCTGGAAATGACTGTGGTCAGAGCTGAAGACAGTGGGGAGCAGCCTGGAAGCGCTTTGATGTCACTGTGGGTCGGGTTTCTCAGGGTTCCAGGGCAGCCCCTGGGGAGGCTTTGTGGGATGAGGCTGGGCCAGGGGTGGGTGGGGCAGGGCCGGGATGGTCCCTGGGGCGGGGAGGTGGGGGACTGGCCATCTTCGAACCCTTCCCTTCCCCCCCAGGCAGCCTGGGCTGGGCCACGCCACGACCCTGCCCCTCACAGCCTCAGTTTCTCTCTGTGGATATGTGCCAGGCTCCGTCCTTCTTGCCCTGGACCTGCAGCCCCAGGAGGGGCGAGGTGTCCACACCCTCCCGGATGGGGACTGAAGACTGGGCTCTATCACTCCCGCCCTGACCACCCCACAGTGACATTGTCTCTGGGCCTCAGTGTTCTCATCCTTAAACTGGGACAGCCTCCTAGGATTAAAAAGGGGGAACACAGGGAGGCCTCACAGCGAAGCAGGGAATGGGGGGTCAGAGCCCCACTTCTTACCCTGCAGGCCCGCACCTCCCACGGCAGCCCCATAGAGCCAAAACCCAGCCGAGCCGGCACACCAGGCTGAGGCAGGGTCTCCTTTCTCACCCATACTGGGCGGGGTCCCCAAGGCAGAGCTGGGGCTTCACTTCCTCAGACACACAGCTCACCCCTCCAGAGGACACTCAGGGCCTGTGGGCTGCACCTGTCTCTGCCCTGAGAGTCCCCTGTGTGGAAAGCTCCTCCCTGACTTCAGGCTGACCACTCCCTACGTGTCCCCCGGGACCCCAGGAGGAAGCCACCTCCCCCGGGAGTCCCGCTCCGACTGGCTTCTTAGCTCAGGTCCCCTGGTTTCTCAGAATCCCCTCCTCCTGTATTACTCATTATAACTACCTCTGTATCTATCATTTCTTGAGGTCGGGGGTGGTAGGTCCCCAGGGAGGCCGAGGGCTGGTAAATGAAAGAAGGGAACAATGACCAGAGCCCGAGGCCAGTGGGGCTCCGCACCCCCAGTGCTGCTGACCCGGGCCCTTCCTCCTAGCACTCGCACTTTGTCTGGAACCGCACGGAGCTCCTGGCACTCAACCTTCACACCGTGGACTACCTCTTGGGTAAGGAGCACCGAGGGGCCTCCGCACCCCTCAGTTTTCAGCCATGGGAAGGGACGTGCACAAGGGCTGAGTTCCAGATGCCACCCTGAGGCTGATTTGTGCCTGGGCTCTGAGAGAGCTCTGCTAACGGGAGCTGTCGTCCAGCTGTGCCCACTCATTAGTGGGCCCGGTGTCCCACAAGGGTGGCATCTAGACCCAGGAACACAATGCAGTGCCTGCCTGGACGCTGGTGATGTGGATGAGGGATAAATGGCTCTCCTCATGCCACAAGCTGGGTGAAAAGTAGGGACAATGACCTTGAACTTTCTGCTCCTACTCTGCACAGGACACAGTGGCCTCCAAGCCTCACTTGCCACTGTGGGTTGTCGACTAGAGTCCTGCCTAGGGTCCTCTGCCTCAGGCCCCAGGGCTGTCCTGGGCCCCTCACCTCGAGGTGGACAGATCTGACAAGCCATAGGAACCATTGCTTCTCTAGAAATGGCAAAATGGCTGGGTGTGGTGGTGCATGCTTGTAATCCTAGCACTCAGGAGGCTGAGACAAGAGGATCTCCATGAGTTCAAGGCCATCCTGGGCTACAAAGTGAGTTTGAGACTAGCCTGAACTACATAGCAAGACCTTGTCTCAAAAAACAAACAAACAAACAAACTAATTAATTAATTAATTAAAAAGAAATGAATAAAATAGAAATAGGTAAAATAAATAAATAAAATAGAAATAGAAATGAGGTTGGCCACCTCTGGGCCTCAGTCTCCACCAATGAAATGGGCATGGCCCTGTGAAGATGACAGGAATTATGGGTATAGCTCAGGCCCACAAAGCCACCTGCACATGGTTCCTCAGCCACACTACCCCGAGTTGGGTGAGGGAAGCCTGTGTTTTCTGAGACAGCCCCGGCCCCTCGGGGTCCTCCCGGCAGGCCCAGGACTCAGCACCCACCGTCCTGTGTTGCTCCAGGTCTGTTTGAGCCAGGGGACATGCAGTATGAGCTGAACAGGAACAACGAGACCGACCCATCGCTCTCTGAGATGGTCGAGGTGGCCATCAAGGTCCTGCAGAAGAACCCCAAAGGCTTCTTCTTGCTGGTGGAAGGTAGGGAAGCCAGACCTGCTGCGAAGAAGCTTCTGGAACACAGACTTGATGTCAGGAAATGGGACGGCTCCCCCTTCCAGAGAACCGAGTCGTTTGTCTGTGAAGGGAGGAATTCCCTCGGGGTAGTGGGTGAGGAGAGGATATGGTGGAAACTTTCAGTCCACTCTTCTCCTCCGGGCTGCTCAGGCCAGGCCGGGAAGGCTTCCTGACAAAGGCGGCGGCCTCGTCCTGGAGAGGCTCTCTGAGGCCGGCTCTGGAGGCTTGCAAACCCTCAGCCCTCAGAGGGAACCGCGATCCTCCTGGGCCTGGCTTCCCCCACTCTGCCTTCCACACGGGTTTCCCTGTCAGTGGCCAGGGAGTGAGACCTGGCTTCTTGTCCTGGTGCTTCCACCCACTGGTGAATGACCCTGGCCTGTACATTACTGTAGCTAGAGACCCAAAATTATCCTCTCCTCTAACGAACTGTCTCCCACAATGCCCAGAGACATCAAGCACTTGCAGCAGACCTAGCAAGGAAAAATCCCCGGTATTTCTTTTTCCTTTTCTTTTTCTTTCTTTCTTTTATTTATTTATTTATTTATTTTGTACTGGGGGTTGAACTCAAGATTTTCCAAGCCCGGCACCAGAAGCACTGAGCTATCCCCAGCCCTATTTTTCTGTTATTACCATGATTTTGACTACATAGTGGCTAAGACAACAATGGGAAGATCCAGGAAGTGACAAAGCCTCTGGGATCTGTCAGAGTTCTAATGGCCTTGGCCCTCTGTGATTCCGTGGGTTGTCCTGCTGAGGCCTAAGTGGACATACGCCCACGCAGACAAGCAGACATGTTTGCACAAAAGCTCACCACACACACGTACACGCGCACCAGGACCCCACCCTCCCAGGGACAGTGGCCGCCAACCCAGCTCGGCTGCTGTCTCTTGCCAAACTCCAGGTTCCCACAAGTCCAGCGGTCTCGTCCGGGCCCCAGACAGGCCTCTGAGGCCAAGGAAGCCGCCAGGAACCAGCAGTGGCAGCACGGGCTCCCCAGGAGTGGTCCTCTGTGTGAGCAGGGCCAGACCAGCCGCTCCCAAAGCCACAACAGAGGGAGGCCACCCCACCAGCCTGCCCAACTGCAGTGAAGCTGAGGCCGGAGGGCGGGAGACGGCCTGGCTCCCAGACCCACGACCCTCGGTCTGGAGTGCCCATCCAGGCAGGGCCCGTGGGGAGGCGGGAGGGAGAGTCGTCCTTCAGGCCACACAGCCCGCGGTCACCTGAAGGAGGTGGCTCCGGATTCAGGCTTAGTGAAGACCACCACGGCACTGCCCAGGCCCCAAGGATCTCACGACCCTGTGGGAGCTCGGAGCCCCGTGCTTTCAGCTTAGAGGGGAGGTACTCAAATTGGGAATTTAAAAATGGACGTCTAGCAGTCTTCATCTTCTTCCTTGTCTTTCTCTTCTCCTTCTTCTTTCTATACTGGAGATACTGGCGTTTGAATCCAGGGCCTTCATACTGAGATCATTCCTGGCCCTTTTTATTTTTTAATTTGAAACACATTCTTGTTATGTTGCCCAGGTTGGGCTGTAATTTGCAGTCCTCTTGCCTGCCTCAGCCTCCCAGCGTGCTGGAATGACAGGCTGCCTCCACGCCTGGCTGAAATAGGCTGAGCTCAGCTCCTGCAACCCCACCAGCAGCGCGTCTCATCCCAGCTCTAGGTCTCAGTTGCTCCATCTATAAACGGGGCTCCCAGGGTTGTTGTGAAGAGAAGCTAGGCATCGGTTTGTTATACCTGGCGCGTGGTAGGGAGTCAGGCAGCCCCTTCCTCTGCCTCCTGATGACCTTGAGCCGCTGCAGACAGTGGTGGGAGCAGAAGGGGCGACTGGAAGACCCCAGCACTTCAGCCCAGCCGGTCTGCCTTCAGTCCAGGCTTGGCATCCTCCGCACATGGGCTGTGGTCCTCCAACTCCATCCTAGACTCTGAGAGGTTGAATGGTGACAGGAGATGCCCAAGGTGTGGCTGGCACAGGGGAGCTCCTGCAGGGGCGCTGTTCTCCCCTGGTGAGGAGATGGTAGTCCGGTAACAATGTCACCAGGTGTGGGGTGCAGATCTTCCCCGTCCCCTCACTCAAGACCTCTGCCTTGGTGTCCCAAGGAGGCCGGATCGACCACGGTCACCATGAGGGCAAAGCCAAGCAGGCATTGCACGAGGCGGTGGAGATGGACCGGGCGATCGGGCAGGCTGGTGCCATGACCTCTTTGAATGACACACTGACCGTGGTCACAGCCGACCATTCCCACGTCTTCACCTTCGGAGGATACACGCCCCGGGGCAACTCTATCTTTGGTAGGTGGCAGGAGCAGCAGCAGGCCTGATGCACGGCGAGAGCTGCGAGGGAGAGAAAGTTACCGGAGGTGGGGAGAGACGGGAGGAGGGACGGAGCCAGCAGAGTGAGGGATGGGTGGACGGGTGGGTGGGGAGAGGAGAGAAGAGGCTGAATGAATGACGGGACAGACAGACGGATGGGTAGGGTACAAACAGGGAAACCCAGGGCCTGACTGGTTCGAAGAAATAAGACATGGAAGGGAGCTTCACGGAGGTGGTGCGGGCCCCTCAAAAAGAACCACGGGGGGTTACTAAGCCACTGACACCAAGGGGCTCAGTCTGGAGCTGACTGCTCTCCTGGTGCCCCATCGCCTCATCCCTCTGCAGGTCTGGCTCCCATGGTGAGTGACACAGACAAGAAGCCTTTCACCGCCATCTTGTACGGCAACGGGCCTGGCTACAAGGTGGTGGGTGGTGAGCGGGAGAATGTCTCCATGGTGGACTACGGTGAGCTGGCCAAGCCAGGGATGGCAGGGTGGGCATAAGAGCTGAGCAGGGGCTGTCCGTCAGGGTCAGGGGTCCGGGAATAGGCCAGGACCTTTTGAACTTCCTCCTACAACTGAACAGCTGTGTGACCTTAGGATCCCAAGGGATCAAATAGGTCTGTGAGCTTACACAGTGTTTGGTATGAGCACTTGGGATGTTCCACTGTCATTTTTACTAGCTGTATAATATTCCAGCCCATGAGCTTTCCAGTTCATCTAGTCCCATTTATTGAATGTTCCTTTGCATTTGGTACCTCAGGAGTCCCTGGGGGTTCAGTGGTAAGAAGCTCCAGCTAACTCTTATCCAAACAGCATGTATGGGGTGAATTTCTTCTGTAGAAGTTCAGGGAATGGACTTTTGTGTCAGGACAGACTCTGGTTTGAATCCTGTGTCCTTGAGTAAAACGCCACCCTCAGCTTCCTCTTCTGTCAAGTGGGGACATTTGAGCAGCCTGGAGTGGGGAGGAGATGTCTCTCATGGGAACAAGGCCCCAGCAGGCTGTCAGCAAGTGTTTCTCCTGGCCCACAGCACACAACAACTACCAGGCCCAGTCTGCTGTGCCCCTGCGCCACGAGACCCACGGCGGAGAGGACGTGGCCGTCTTCGCCAAGGGCCCCATGGCGCACCTGCTGCACGGCGTCCACGAGCAGAACTACATCCCCCACGTGATGGCCTACGCAGCCTGCATTGGGGCCAACCTGGACCACTGTGCCCGGGCCAGCTCAGCCGGTGGCCCTGCTCTGGTGCCCCTGCTGCTCCTGTTGGCACTGATTCCCCTACATATCCTGTTGTGAGAGCCTGGGGCCTGGGCACCCAGGAGCCCACAGCAGATGGCCAGGCCCTCTCCTGCCGTCGCTGCCCACCGCCAGGCAGTCTGCACCTCAAGGGTAGGGAGCCTGAGGTTCCCACAGCCTCCGAGCTGCCAGAAGGGGACCCAGGAACCAAAGTCTTCCGCCTGCCTCGCTCCCCTCTGGAGCCTCTGCGGACCAGCCCGAGGCCTGGCCTCCAGGCCTTCTCCCTCCCGCTGCCCTTTGGCCAAGAGGATAGATTTATCCTGGGCACACAGAGCACAGACTGCAGAAACTCTCAAAGCATCTTATTTTTCTAGCAGATATCTTTCTCCAGACTCAGAATCCCTGCAGCCTCCATGGAACATTCCAGACCTGAGCCTCCCACTCCCCTCTCTTTCCCCTTGAAACCCACGAGGCCCCTGCTCAGTCCCCAAGCTGCACCCTGCCTGCCAGGGAGACCACCTCCCCATAGCCTGGGGTCCCCTGCCCACTCCAAGGGTGCTGGGGCTCCCAGGAAGCCACCTCCTGGCCTGGCTGCCCAGCAGGGTGGCTGGACGGGGCACAGCGGGTCACATACTCCCCAGCTCCAGACACACATGCCATCTCCTCTCTGAAGCGACTCTCCTGTTTGGAACTGAAAAAAAAAAAAAAAAAAAGTTGGGTTGGTTTTTTTTTTTTTTTTTTTTTTCTCTTTTTGGTGTTGGTTAAAAGGGAACACAAAACATTTAAATAAAACTTTCCAAATATTTCTGAGGACAGAACTGAGTCTTTGTGGTCAGTGAGGAAGAGACCGAAATAAGCTCATTTCTCTGGGCAGGGCTGGACGTGGGGCCCAGGGGTGCAGGGCGGGTGGGTGGGGACTCTGCCAGTCACTACGGGGATGACTGGGGAGATGGCTCTGTGACTCAGTGTCTTTGTGTGTGACCTGGGGGCAGACCGCTCCTGTGTCACTGAGGATGAAAGAACAGAGGCTCACGCCCCAGAATCCCTCAGCAGAAAGTGTCTCCAGGCCACCTGCAGTCCCTCCTGCACCTAACTGCTGGAGCCGCCACACGGTTCCTTCGTCCCCACACACCGAGTGCGTGCCCGGTGCGGCTAGGCCCGGAGGACTGAATGGCACAGACACGTGCCCCACGTAGCTTCTGCCTCACTTTGCCACAGGGACCTTTTCAACCCTGTTCTTCTCACATGGGTCCTGGGCTCAGGGCTGCGCCTGACATTAGGGGTACACAGAGCTCCCTAGCCTTGTTCCTCTCGGCTGGGAGAGACGATCCCTCTACTGCTCTTGACTTTGGTTGTGTATGACATTCATATCATTGAGGCCTCAGAAGGGTCCCTTTGGGCCAGGGATTTAGTTCAATGGTTCCAGCGCCTGTCTTGCAAGTGCAAAGGTCAGGCTTCAATCCCTGCTAACCACATACAATACTGGGTGTGGAGACTCACACCAGCAGCAACCAGCACCACATACCACAGTGCCGGGCGTGGTGGCTCACGCCTGTCATCCCAGCACTCGGGAGGCAGAGGCAGGAGGATTGCTGTGAGGTGAGTTTGAGGCTGAGCTCAGGGCCAGCCTGAACTACAAAGCAAGACCCTGTTTCAAAAAAAGAAAAAAAAATAAAAAGGTCCCTTCATTCATACTTACAAATACATAAGGACTAGCCAGATGTGGTGACTCACATCTGTAACCCCAGCACTTGGGAGGCAGAAGGCAGGAGAATTGCCAGGAGTTCGAGGCCAGCCTGGGATACAGAGTCAGTTCGGGGCCAGCCTGAACTATAAAGCAAGACCCTGTCTCAAAAAACTAAAATAGGACACAGCATGCAGGAGGTGATAAGATTGTGAAGGTCCCCCAAGTTGTGGAGCGTGGATGTGAATCGAGATTCATCCCGCTCCCAATGGACATCCTTTATTTATTTATAATACATCTCCAAATTCCTGTCCCACCATATCCAAGCCGATACTAATGCCTCACAGCACACACCAGTTAACTATGAACTAAGAAGGACAAGAGGCTGTATGTCTGCAGGGGATGCCTCTCAGGACTGGAAATGTAAATCGAACTGATTTCTGGAGGAGCTTCCTATAATCCTGGCAAAAAGGGAAGCACAGAGAAGCTGAGGCTGAGCTGACAAAACAAAGCTACAGGACCTGGGGTGTAGCTCAGTGGTAGAGCACTTGCCTCACATGTGCAAGGCCGCTGCACCACAAAGCAAAATAAAACAAAACAAAACCACATGAATGCATCCTCATCAAGACAGAAACATCTCATCTCAAACTACAATCTTTGCCACATCTCTGTCCTATTATTTCCTAAGCAGCTCTTTAAACTCCCACGTAAGCAGGTGGTTTTTAAAGGCTCACCAGGTCTGCCTGGAATCAACTTACATGTCTCAGGGATGGTGAGCCAGACTTTTGTCTCTGGGGCTGGGCTCCTCCAAAGGCAGACACTAAACCAAGGGCTGGATGCAGGTAGTTTGTAAGAGGAACTTAGAAGGCACCTGTTGGAGTGAGGAAGTAGAATCCAGAGAGGGAAAGAAGCTGAGGGTGGGAGTTTTTCAGCAGGTCGCCATCATGAACAACAGAGTTCAGTTCTTGTGCAGGCCCTGGGGGACAGGATAAGAGACCCCAGTGTAGGGAGAGTCATCCCCCACAATGCGGTCAGTTGGGACCTTGCTCTCCAACTCTCCTGCCTCATTAGTGAAAGGCTGCTCCAGGGAGGTGTAATGAGCTGGCCATCAAATACTTGGAAATCGCAAGGCAGCAGAATCAGTTAAACTTTGGAACCACTGATGGGGCTGGAAAGCGTAGAGTCTGAGATCCACTCTTGGGCACCATCACTGAGGGCCTCGGGGGAAGGAGGAGCTCTCCCCACTCTAGGGCATGATGCCTCCTTCAAGAACCAGATTCTGATGATGCTCAGGTGCCCACGGCTCCAGAACCCCCCACGCCCAGCCCAGCCCTGAAGCTGGGTCCCGCATACCCTGTGTGATAGTTGGTCTTGATGGTCAACAGGACTGGGTGGAGGGTGCTCACCATGTCAATGGATTATGCCACTGATGTATGGGCTACTACAAGGAAGTAGGATATAAGTTTTCTTGGCTCTTCTTCACTCTTTCTCCTTCATGGTTACAGTGAACTGAGCAACTGCTCCGTCACATCCCCCCACCATACAGTTTTCACCTTGGATCCCGCTGGTCATGGACTGCAACCTCAGAAACTGTAAGCCAAAATAAACCTCTCCTCCATGAAGTTGCAGGTGTCAGGTATTTTATCACAGCGATGGAAAGGTGACTGATACAACCCTTCAGCCACTCGTCATCCTGGATGTCAACCATTGTGGGCTCTGAGTCCTAATCAGACATCCAAGCTCCACTTAGAGCTTCCATGGTCGTGGGTAGCGTTCGACTCTGGGGACATCTGCCTTCAGGTGCTAAAGTCAGGGAAGAACAAAGATGGGCCAGCAAATCCTCTTCTGTTCACTGAGATCACTTCAGCTTCTGTCAGAGATAAATCTGGGACCCCGGGAACTTGGCACACTAAGAATTTCTTTCTATCTCAAATATCAGGTGGTGGCTAGGGACAACAGGCTAGGACCCAGACTCTGTCTGTCTTGTGCTCTGCCTCCACCTCTAAGTGCTGAATGTCCTTTCTGCCTGGCTAGCACCTCTTTGGGGACAAGTAGCAAACGTGCTTTTTGACCGCAAACACAGCTTATGCTCAGAGTTCATTGGTAAGAGCTGGTCATGTGACCTAGGCATCGCAGTACTCAGGAGACCGAGGCAGAAGAAATGCAAGTTCGAGGCTAGCTGGGCTACTGAGTTCAAGCCCGGTCTAGATGACATAGACTGTTTCCATAAAAGAGGTCATGCAAAGGACCTGGAAAATGCAGTTTGGTGTTGGGTAGCTGCTTTCACACCAACAGCACAAAGTTCTCAGCCCTGGCACTAGTGACACTGGAGCTAGGTGACTCTGCAGTGGGGTCACCCTGTGCACTGCAGGAAGTCGGCCCATCACCACCCTCTACTCATTAGATTTCTGGGGGCAAATTGCCCTATGCACCTTCTGAGAACCTTCACTGTCCAGGAAGGGGCGGGTAGACAGCTTGGGTGACCGTGCTGTGATGCGCAGGGGTCCCTCCAATCCCCACACACACTCCCCAGACATCCTGGCATTTCCTGCATTTTAAAACATCTGAGTTTCATGACAAATTTGGATTTCTGCAATTTTGGAGAATTGCAAGATCTAGCTGGCAGTGGGTTCCACCTTCCTGCATGGTGTCGGCCAGCGGGAGCAGAGAGGAAGGGCAGCCCCAGCTCGCCACGTCCCATGTCCTAACACTGCATCCTTCAGACGTAAGTGACCTGCTTGGTTATGGTAGAGGCTGAGCTCAGGACTCCTGGGCTGGCTCGGGGGACAGAATGGAGAAGAGGCCCCAGCCTCAACTCTCCAGCTTCTGTCTCAGGGCAGCGCCCCTCCTGACTGCCTGAGGGAGGAAGGAGGCCAAGATGAGCAGGCACTGGGAGGGGAAGCAGAAAAAGAAATGAGGGAGCTGGAGCTTCACAGCATGAAGAGGCTTGGGGAGCCAGGCACAGAGGGGATTCAGGAGGAAGCACAGCGGGGACAGATGAGGCTGAGGCGGGAAGAGGGCTAGTTTGAAGCCAGCCTGGGCTACTGAGCCAGACTCTCCCTTGAGATCCAATGTGTTCAAAACATGCTCAGTGGTAGAGGTACTGGGTTAGAACCTAGCACCAAAAAAAGAAGAAGAGGGGGAAGGAGGAGGAGGAGGAGAGTGGTGGCCAAGAGGGTGACCACGGCTGATATGACAGACTGAGCAGGAAAAGCTGGGTCCCACATTTGGCCCCGAATGTCAAGAAGAAAGCTGAGGTGGCGCGTGATTGGACAGATCATCAGCAAGCCAAATGCCCTGATGTGCAGAGCAGCATATTTGCTGGATGCCACAAACCTTACTAAGTTCCCCTGACATAGCCACAAAGCATCACCGGACAGCGTGATTTCCTTCTCTCCCCTGGCATCCGATGAGGTGGGCAGATGCCTGGCAGGGAGGCCATAGGAACCTGCTCCAGGCCACAGGGACCCAGGTCAGCCCAGCTCCCCACCCCTCTCTCCTCTTGCCCCCGAGGGATGACCTGTCCACAGAAAAGAAGCCACCCCATCGGCCACAGACACCAGGCTCCCTCGGCTCCGGAGCGCATGAGAGCACAGCTGACTTTATAATTAGCTCCGTGGCTGACCTGACGCCCTCCCACCACGATCCCACCCGGCTGGGCTGGCGGGAGATTAAGTTCTCAGCAGAGGATTTGGTCTCCGGGTTCCTGGGTGGCTCCTCCTGGTCTCCCCGTGGTGCTGTGCAATCGCGGTCCCAGCCCCCTTCCTGGCTCCACACAGTCTGTGTGATTCTCAGGGTGGGGTGGCATTGGGCCACCTGCCAGCCAAGGGGGGCCAGCCAGTGCCCCCTCCGCCCGTTGGAACTTTCATGGGAGCAGGAATTCAAGCGCAGGGACAATAGAGGATATTTCTATGGTGTGCCCAGCCCTGGGCACGGTTACCAAGTGCCGTACGATGCACATGAGCAAAAGTCCTGTAACTTATTGGAAGTCACACCGTTAACCGAGGCCGGAGCCAGGACTTGAAGCCAGCCGTGTGGCTCTGAGGGCAGCGGTATAGGCATGCTGTGTGCCCTTTGGCATCTGGCAGGGCTGGCCCTTGGTCAGGTTTCCTCCCGAGGACTCTCGGGCCAGGAGAGCCCTGGTGTGTGTGGGTGAGGCCAGGGTCTGCTGGTCATGGCCTGGAGTCCACTGCTCTCGTGGCCCCCTTGGCCTTGCTCCGTGGAGGGCTGGCTCAAGGGGACGCAGCAGGAGTGCAGCTGTGCGGGGTCCAGGCAGTGGGAGTCAGTGGCTGGAGAGCCTGTCCCCTTGGCCTGGAAAGATGGCGAGGCCCCTGGGTGCCTAGTGGGTCCTCTACTTCCTCACAAGGCCCTGGGACACTTGGCTGAGGACTGCTACAAATGGCCCGGCGCAGCCAGCTGGGTCAGGGGGAAAGGAAGGCACAGGGGCAGATTTCCATGTGAGCCTTCACCCCCAATGTGTCTGGGGGCCGGGCCAGGTGGGGGTACAATGAGATTTCCTCCTGGTGGCACAAGGGAGCCACTGGGGGCTGGGAGCATGGAGAGACGTGACCACTTATGCTTTGGAAAAGTCACTTTGGCTGCAGCGCGCGGGAGCCTGAGGAGCCAGGGAGAGCCAGGGCGACGCCCGGAGCACAGCACAGTCTTGGCCCTTCTGTGTCTTGGTGGGAGGTGACGGTGGCTTGGACCAGGTGGGAGTGGTGGTGGTGGGAAGGAACTGGGTCCCAGATGCGTTCGGAGAGCTGAGGCCAGCAGAGGTTGCTTCTGTAATGCACGTGGGCACCATGGACACCCTGTCTTTGGCCTGCGTGCCCGGGGGGAAGGGAGGTGACACCTATGTACGAAGGTCAGGGTTAGGGGAAGAGAACAGAGTTGGGTCTGGGTCACGTTGAGGTGGAGGTGCCCACCAGGCTTGGGGTGAAGTTTTGGGTAAAGTGGTCAGGAAGAAAGAGTCCAGGGCCAGAGATGAAGCCCAGGCTACAGACAGGGTCACAGTGGTATTTAGAGGTAGAGAGGAAGCGAGCCACCCAAGGTCACGCGAGCCGGTGGCCAGGCTGCGAGCTGGGGTCTCAGACTCAAATCCTCCTGGTGCGACCAGGGACAGAGAGGGCTTTGGTGAGTCACTAGCAGGCAGGACCAGAGAAGCCTCAGAGGACAACCTTCAGATCAGCTAGGACCCTTTCAGCTCCGTGGCCTGCCCCCCATCCAGAGGGAAGCCACTGGGGAAGCCCTGGCTCAGCATGGGGAAAAGGAGGCCAGAGGGGCAGGGCTGGGGTCTAGCTCTTCTGCCAGTCAACCTCGGCTTTCCCATGGCCTCCAAGATGGCCTCCAGTCTGAGCCAATTCAGTGGCTGGGTCGAACCATCTGGCTGTGACATCCCTGAAGGGGTGGTGTCTTCTTGGGGTCCTCAGATGGAACTGGGCCTGGAGTCCTCCCTCCCAACACTCTCTGCCCCAAGTTTCTACCCCATGTTCCTGGCTTCTAGGACCCCTATCTGCCCCCTGCAGAGTGGCCTCATGCCTAGCTCTGGTCACAGCTCCTGCCCTATGGCAGGACAGAGGCTTCCCTGGCCGCTGCCCAGACCACCCAGCGCCAGGGCCTGGTGGAGCCCAGCAGCGCTGGCGGGCAGGGCTCCCTGGCCGGCCAGCCGCGGTCTGGCTCCACCTGAGTGCTGTGGCCTGGGAACCACTGGCTGTCTCCTCGGGGAAGCGGCTGGGATCTCCAGAACAAACAGGGGAACCGCAGGCTCCCCGCCCACCTGAGCGGGCAGCTGCCTCTGGCCTCGTCTGCCCGCACCGGCTCTCGAGGCCTGGCTGCTCACACTGGGTGGGTGGGGGGCAGGGGCAAGCAGGCGCACAGCCCGAGGGAGGCAGGAGGGCTGTGGAAAGGCAGAGGAGGAGGGAGCCTGCCACCTGCGGGGAAGCAGGTGGTGTGAGGAGAGGGTGGGGAGGGCCTGGCAGGGGCTCAGGCGATCCCTGGCAACCCACGGAGCCCCCCGGAGGGAGCCTTCAAAACTGAGTGGGCACTTCTCAGCCTCCAGTTGAGAACAAAGCTGTAGAACCCAACAAAGGTAGGTTCAAGTCCAGGCTGCCATGCCATGCTCAGTAGACTTGAGCAAGTGACTTCACTTCCCTGGGCCTCAGTTTCTCCATCTGTCCTCTCCGGAGCAGCGGTGCCCAGCCCAGATCATGGCACACAGCTATGTCCCCAGACCTCAGCCATGGCTCCATCACTTGCTGCAGAGTAGCCGGGGGCTCCTGGGCCTGGCTGGGCAGGCCCGACGACCTCGCTGATTCACGTTGGCTGGGGGATGGGGACATGTTTGACTCCACTAAAAGCCACAATTAGAGCCCAATTTAACGAAACGCTGGGTTAGTTCTTCCCTGGACAGATGTGATTATAGGCTCCAAGCTAAAGCGTTACTAAGAGGATGACACAGAGGCCTGGCCAGGGCATGATGGGATCCCCAGCCTGGCCCCCGTGTTGCACGCTGGGGAAACCAAGGCTTGAGCAGGAGGGGCCCCAGCTCACAGCGCAGGTGAGGAGGGTTCGCTCCAACTTCACCTCCACCTCAGCCTCTCTCCCAGGGTGTCACTGCTGCATCTAGACCCAGAAGGAACCAGCCTGCCCCGAAAAGGAAGAATTGCACCCTGGGGCACAGGCTGACCCGGACAGGCTCAGAGGACCCTGGCCACAGAGCCAGCCACTGGTCCTGCCTGCCATCCCGATGCCCAGAACTGATAATAACAACTGGCAATGTAACAGCCCTCTGGCAGACATCGTCTCACGAGAGCCCACGTCCTCTAGGAGGGAGATGCCAGTGTCAGTGCCACTTTATGGATAGGGAGAACAAGGCTCTGAACCACAGGGCAGGACTGGCTTTGGCACAGGGGTTTCTGCAGGGCTGGACAACCTGCTGTGAACCTTCAGCTGGAGGCCCAGGCAGAGCGTCCAGGGGCATTTATCTCAGTAGTGGTGACCGAATGAATTACCAGTGAGAAAGAATGAATGAATGAATGAATGAGGGAGTGGATAAAAAGGCTCTTAGAGACACTCAGCCCTCAAGGAAGTGTGAGGACCACAAGCCTGAGATGAATGGGCCACAGTATAAAAGTCCAAATCCCATCTCCCCGGAAGCAAGGGCCCCACTTCCTGGGCCTCAGGAATCCCTTGGCCTCTCTGAACAGCACCTAGAACCCATGACAGGCCCCCTCGGCCTGGCCCTCTGCCTCAGCCCCAACTATCCCCCCGAAGCCAGAGGCCCTCTGCCCTAGTGCTGCCCCCACTTACACCCTTGCCCCGGGCTGAACTCCAGCCTGCGGGCCAGATATGGAGGCCAGGACCTCCTCTCTCCATCCGCTCTCCCCTTCCATCCCCCGCTACAGCCCACTGTGGCGAGCTGGACTTGGGGACAGTGGGAGACAGGGCCCTGGAGCCCCCTGCTGGCCATGTGCCCCAGCGGCATGGGATGTATTGGAAGGGTTCTTACTCATCCAGCAAACACACTTGGAGCCCCAGGACTAGGGCTCAGCGAAGCACACAGTCCCTCCCCTCGGCTGTGTGGCTTCTCTGAGAAGGTAACTGTGCTTGGGGTCCTGTGCCTCCACGAAAGGGCACTCTGCCCGGGAAGACTGAGAGCTCCGGGTGGGCGGGCAGGAGCCGGGCTCGCCCACCGGCCTGGGATATCCCTGGGGCCCAGCCACTCCACCCCGTCAGACTGGTCTATAGAACCTCTTGTCCCTGAGGAACCTCCCCTCGTCCCTGCAGCCTCTGGACGTGGTGCCAGATAAAACACAGGACACCCGGTTCAACCTGAATGTCAGGAAAACAAGAAATAACTTTTTACTATAAGTATGCCTCAAATATTACATGAGGTATACTTAAACTAAAAATTATTCCTTGTTTGTCTGACATTCAGATTTAACTTGGTACCGGGTGTTTCTGTTTGTTAAGTCTGGCAACCCTGCACCCCAAGCTCATTCCTCGGCTGGCGCCTGTCCTGGCCAGATGGACTGGGTCAGGCCTGGACCTGGCCCGTCTCTGCCCAGGTACAGCTCCTGTCGGCCCCAGGATTGCTGCCCCCTCCCTAGCCCCACCTGCAACCTTTGCTCCCAGGTGGACCCCACACACCTGGCACACACTGGCACACTGTGGGCCACCCCCAGGGGCACAGCCCCTGGGACCGGGCTCCAGGCATCGCAGTGGAGCAGAGGCTCCAGGAAGAAGGGGCACAGACATGGCGAAGATGAAGAGGGGAGACACGAGCCAAGACACGACAGGGAGCCGAGGCCCTGCCCAGAGCCTCTTCAGACAGCAGGGCATCGAGGGAGGGTCCGGAAAGCACCCTGGGGCTGCCCACATGGACAGAGGGAGTCTGGCTCGGGAGCCCCACCAGGGGTCCAGCACTCCGACAGATATGGGAGTCGATCCGGAGCCCCTCCCAGGGGCTCACACAGGGACACTCATGGCTTCCCAGAAGGGCCCGTGGGGCAGCCAGAGTGGCTTTTAAAATTAGCTTTGCTAACCAGATCTGGTTCCTTCAGGAGGATCTGTCCCAGCCTGTCCCCTTGTAGGGCTAGGGCGGGCGCAGGGAGGCGGGTGGGGCCCTCACATTCCAGGGTCCCTGGCCCAGCCACCCGCCTGCCCGCCGCCTTCCCGTGTGGCCCAAGAAGCAAAGAAGGTCCTGGTCTAGCCCCTGGCCCTGGGCCAGCCTGGGCCTGTGGCTTCCTTCTGAGCTGGACGAGGTGCTGGACGAGGATCCAGGGACACCCATGCTGCAAGGTGTGGAGACCCTCACTGGGGCTCAGGCTCTGTGCCTGGCATCGTGCAACTCACCTTAGGGGCTGACAACCTGTTCGGGCCCCAGGTGGGGCTGTGTCCTGCTCCACAGATGGAGGGATGAGGAGGGCCCCAGAGGAGCGGAGGGAACAGGATGCTGGGCATGCCACGCCCTCACGGAAGAGACCTCTTCCCTCCTGTGTCTGGCTGCTCTTCCCACCGTCAGGGTTATTTCTAACAGCCCAGCGATTCCCGGAGCCTGGTGCCCCCCGCCCAGGCCCTAATTCCAGCCTTGGTCAGTGCCCTGGCTCACCCTCCCGCCTCAGAGTGCTGGTCAGCGCAGAGCTGGCCACCATGCAAGAAAAACACCAACAGACACTCTGATCTGTCCTCCGGCCCCCTGGCCACACCCTGGGGCTGGAGTGGGGCCTGGGCTGAGCCAGAGGCTTTCCCGCCCTTCCACAGATGGTCCTGTTCACCAGGCTTCCACCTGCCTCTGCCACAGCAGGGCCTGCTGCTCGGTGTGGCTCCAGGACGGGGCAGGGAGAAGACTGTCCTCCTACGGTGCTGCTGAACCTCCGGGCCAGCGCCAGGGCTGGGCCGGCTGGCTGTGGTATCTCCACGCACCATGGTGATCCCTTCTTCCCTCAAAGGCTGCTGACAGACCCTTGCTGAGGGTCGGTCCCACCCCCACCCCCCACAGCTTTGCCATGATCTCGAACCACCTACACCAGGGACCCGGGAGGGCAGAACGCTTGGCACTCTGCAGCACACCACAGAAATGAGGCCAGAGTGGTGACGTTGGGACGAGGACTCAGAGTGACTCCCTGGAGGCCCAAGCAGGGCACAGTGGCTCCTGGCCCTTCAGGAGTAGACAGGGCAGAAGTCTGGGGAAGCCGAGGATGTGGCAGCGCCAGGCCCTGAGGGACACTGCAGGCCGGGCCGGGTGGGGAGCAGGCAAGCGCGGGCCCTGGAGCCCAGGAGCGCCGGGGCCAAATCCAGCTGGGCCAGGTTGGGTTCCAGCGAGGGATGGCCCCTGGGTGGCCTGAGGTGTTGGAGGGTCCAGGAAGGGCCCTGGGAGGAAACTGGCACTTCAGGGCAGCCTTGGGGAGGGGACTAGGCCCCCGCTCACCCCACCGCCCTTTCCATTCAATTTGTGGTCTCCTGGTGCCACCTGGTGGCCACATAAGGAAAGTTCTTGGGCTGCACTGCGGTGAGAAAAGGATAGTAAGTCGTCCTTAATCAAGCACTACCTACTGTGCGCTGGTGTTTGTATGCACCAACTTGCAAGACTCACATAAGCCCTACTGCTCCTATGTTACAGAAGTGGAAAACAGGATCAGGGGACAGAGAGGAAGGGAAGGCAGTGCCCAGGGGGGGGTCACAGACCCCATGGCTGGACCGCGAAGGTGCCCCAAACCCAGCAGACCCGATGGGGACAGGCTCGTGTCTCCATCTGTCCTCTGTGTGCTGGTGACGTGCATACAAAGCCAACCCAACTCCGGATACAATAGCGATAAATAGAATTTATTTTGTACAACTATTACTGACGTACACAGGGCCACGGGGCTTCCAAAGTGGGGGAGGGGCTGGAAGGCCGGCCTTTGGCGTGGCACCTAAAAAGTGTGGACAGACACACACAAGGACATGGACTCACAGCAGCTGTGCCTGGCTGCCCCTCCATGGCGTGGGGGTCACCGGGGGCCCCTTAGCCTGGAGTGCCCAGGAGCGGGGGATGGCTGGGGTCAAGCTGAGCGCCGGCTGAGAAGCCAGGTGGGTCCCCTTCCCCCAGAAAGGGATGACCAGTCTGTCGTGTAGGCAGTGGAAAGACATCAGCGGGTCTGTGGTAGAGCTCGGGGGTCCAGGCGGGCACAGCCAGCTCCTAGGCCATTAGCCCACCTGGGGCTTCAGGGACCTTAAGAAACAGGGTAGTGTGATAGGAAATCCCAGGGACAATCCCCTGCCGGGGCAAGGGTGCAGAATCAGTCTCCAGAGACCACTGAAATGTCTGATCCGCACGTGGCAGACAAGTGGGGAGGAGGGGCTTGAGCAGAGCCACAAGGCAGGCCCGATCAGAAACCAGGACTCCCACTGTGCCCGCATCCTGCCACCACGCATCCGATGAGCTCTCGCCCCCTCGCCCACCTTGTCACCCCAATCCAGAGGGGCGCCCAGGGTGACGGAGCGCCAAGGCGGAGCGAGCCAGGCCTGCAGTCCCGCTCCAGCTGGCCGCTCCCTGAGGAGGGCCAGGCCCCCCCGGCCTGGGCACAGGATGATGC
This sequence comes from Petromus typicus, assembly GCA_004026965.1. Classification (NCBI taxonomy): domain Eukaryota; kingdom Metazoa; phylum Chordata; class Mammalia; order Rodentia; family Petromuridae; genus Petromus; species Petromus typicus. The sequence goes on along the minus strand of PVIR01001223.1, from coordinate 90,254 downwards.
CAGCAGCTTCCGGCCCGGGTCTGGGTGTCTCCACCCTGCGGACACCGCCCTGATGGGAGGGCCAAGGGGGAGGGGAAGCAGGGGAAGCCGGGCTGGGCTCTCCTCGGGGACAGAAGTCCTGGCTGCCTGGACCTGACGCAGCCTCTTCACCTTGTGTCTCTACGGCCTCATCTGTAGGGGCGGATGCAGACACCGTGGAGTGCAGGCTGCAGCGGGGGCAGGTCCGGGTCCCCGTCCCCCCCTCAGTCAGTCAGCCCATCCCAACAGCTCTCGGGCACAGGTGAGGCAGCGCTGGCACCACTGCACAGGTGAGCACCAACGCGAGGGGCGGGACCGGCCCAGGCCCAGCTCGAACCAGGGGCTGCCTCAACCCCACTTCCCCACTGCCCCGCCCCGTGCACAGCACAGGCCCAGGCTGACCTGTTCAGCTCCACTTCCCGGGGGACCGGCTAACAGCCCTGTGAGGACGCGCGGGGCCGCAGGGCAGGTGGCAGGGCAGAAGAGACACAAGGAAGCGCCGGTCACGGCCATGCCCAGGCTGGCCCAGCAGAGGGAGCCGCCCGACAGCTCAACCCCCAGCGGGCGCCCCCATCCCAGGGGCTACTCTTACCAGCTGGGGAGTGTGTGGCTCAGACGCTTCCAGCTGGATCTTGATCTCGGGACATGCAGGGTCCCCCGCCTTGCCGGCGTCTGGGTGGGGTGACCGGGAGAGGCCTGGGGAGGGGGGCAGGAGGGAGCCACCTCACTGGCCACCGGGAGGCACCAGGAATACGGCATGGATGGGCAGTCGGCACAGGTGCTCCCCTGCCTGCCTGGTCCCTGCTTAGGGACCCGCCCTGTACCGCCCTCCTGACCGCCCTCTCTGAGACTTCTGGGAGCCACCAGCCCTCCAGTGTCTCCAGAGGGTGACCCCCACTGTCCTCCAGGGTAGGGCGGCTGCACCCCAGGCCGGCCAGTTTGTGAGGCCTGGTCCCTTCTCTCAGCACCCCCTACCCAAGGGCAGTCCCCCTGCAGGGGCCACCCCCTACCTGGGGAGCTGCCACCGCTGGCGGTGCTGACACTGTCCTCCAGCCACGTGCTGTACAGGAAGGAGTCCCGCTTGTGGGGCGTCCCTGACGATGACACGCTCTCCTGGGGAGGCGGGGAGGTTAGCCCTGCTCACTGCCCCCGAGTCTGCACACATCCCTGCCTGCGAGGGCCTGAGGTCTGGGAGGCCAGCCAGGCGGACCTGTCCGGAGGCCCTGCATGCAGAGTCACGGTCTGCCCTGTGCCCTGCAGCACGTGAAGGAGCTGGGCAAGGAGCCGGTGCCCACTGAAGGCTGCTGAGTGAAAAGTGACTACGGGTGCTGAGGCACAGTGCTGGGGTCTGTGACAGTGCAAAGCACGGCCGCTAACTCTCCTGGACTAGACATCAAGGACAGCTCTCCAGGCGGAGGGAAACGGCAGCAGAACGGGCAGGCCAGCCAGGGGGGCATGCCAGGCAGAAAGCTCGGGGTCGCCGCGGTCCCGGGCCCGGGGTGGTGCCTGGGGGCTCCGAGCAGGCAGGTCAGTCTGCACCACTCTCTTGCCCTGGGTCCCTCAGTGTAGCCACAGCCAGGGAGATGACGAACTTCTGCCCAGAGCATCTCCAGGGACCTGAGAGCCCCACTCTGGGCACTGTGGTACACCCGGCCCCGTGGGCGTCTCACCAGGCCTGTGTCCTCCCCGTCCACGCCCTCCGTCTCCTCCACCACACTGGCGAAACTGCTGGCACTGGACGAGGAGCGGGAAAAGTCCTTCAGCACCTCTGCTCTCTGGGCTGCGGTCTCCGCTCTGCCACAGACGGCGCCCTGTTAGCCAGCGTCCACCCGCAGCGGCCCCGGCCGGGCCCTGCTCCCTCGCTCCCTGCCCAGCAGGCCCGGCCTGCGGCCAGTGGACACCTTCACAGTCCCAGCGTGGCTCCTTGGGCTTCTGGGCCCTCTGTGCCCTCTGGGCCACACTGTCCTCCCCTACACGGCTCTGACTGGCCCGCACTGCTCAACGCTCTCAGGACCCTGCTGCTCCCACCGTCCAGCAGCCCCGGCTCAGTGCTCAGAACCCAGCACCGTGCCAAGCGTGCCCTGAGAGCTCCCATCTCACAGAGGGACACTGAGGCACGGGAGGGCGGGCGTGCGGGCCAGGGTGAAGAGACGGCTCCGTACCACTTCCTCAGCCCTCACAATCCACTCTCTACTCACAACTCTGGGTCTCCTGCCCCAGTCTCACTCCTCTCAGATCCCGAAAAGCACACCTGGCTCTCGAGATCCACCACTCTCGGTCCTGCACAGCCTGTCGCTGCCACCACCTCCCTGCCTCTCAGTCCCCTGAGCCCAGCCTGGGGAGGAGATCGAGGGACGTGGACTGAGGGAGGCCTCCTGTGCCCGCTCCACACAGTGCCGCCCACACAGCCTCCGGCCGCAGGGAGCCCACCCTCTCCTGACTCTCCCCACAGGGCCGCTTGCAGTGGTGACGCCGGTGGGCCCAGCTGCTCAAGAGGCAGAGGGAGAGGCCAGCAGGCCCGAGAGCTTGAGCCAGCCCGGGGCAGCGTAGTGAGACGGTGTCTCCCAGTAAGAACGGGCTGAGTGCAGTTTAGTGGGAGCACAGCGGAGCCCCAGGCTCAAGTCCCAGCACTGGAAAAAAATCCCCAAAGCCTCCTCGTCTCCCTGAGGATGAAGTTCAAAGGCCTCAGGCAGCCTCCAAGAGCCAAGCTTCCCGCTGCCCTCTCTGACCTGTACCGCCCAGAGGTATCCACCCGGCGGCCGGACCTCACTGCCTGGCTCCGCGGCATGCTCCCCTCCTTCCCATCCTCAGGGCTTTGCACCTGCTGGATCCTTCCCTGAACCCTCTTCTCTCTGCCACGCAGGGCTGGCTCCTCCCTTGGCTGCCAGCTCAAATGATACCACCCTGAAGACCCACCCTCATGACTGTCCTGGCCATGCTCATCACAGCCAGCTGCTCTATTTCCCTCGGATCCCACAACCTGGAAACGAGTACTGACCATGGTACACCAGTGCCACCTGAGAGAGGGGGCCTTGTGTGCAGAGCTCACCACCATCTGCCAGGCTTGGCAGGAGAGTGTCAGAGGAGGAACTGAAAGGATGCTCAGCCTCCCTGATGCCCTCCTGAGGTGGTGCCAAGGTTCCTGGGCAGCCGGGCCCAGGGGATGGAAATACCGCCCACCATTCCCAAGCCCTGGCTCGGCCAGCCGCAAGTCCAACCTGTTCTTGGCGGTGGGCATCTCCGGGGAGCTCTGAGTGGACGAGTTCTCTGACTTGGGCTCCTGAGAGACGTGCCCGCTGTCTGGGGTCTTCTGGCCAGCTGGAGGGCTCTCCCTGTGGGACACACGGGGACAGTGACGGGTATAATGAGCCCAGGCAGTGAGTGAAGTCACAGACACCTTGTATCCTCAGCGGTCACCCCACTGCTGTCCCCAGGGTGGCAGTAAGGGAGCTTCGGGGACTCCCCAGTCCTAGTGTGAGGTGGGCGATGGCTCCCAGTGAGGGAGAGGAACACGGGCTCACGTGGGACCTGCCCAGGAAGCCCCAGCTTGACATGGCACTCAGGATCTGTGGCATTGAGACTGGTGGCAGTGAGGACAGTGTTCTTAGTGCCCCCGGGCTCTGTGCCACATGCCTGGACCCAAATTGCCATGGATGCCACATACTGTCTTCTTATTCCAGTGTCCTGCCTTGGGATGACGGAGCTCGGAAGAGAACAGTGACTTGCCCAAGGTCACAGCCTGGGGTGAGGAGCTACTCTCTGCCACAGTGACCAGCGCATGCACTCACAGACTCCAGCCTACCCCGTGGCCTGCCCGAAGCCAGCACTGTCTTGCCCTGGTGGCAGTGGACATAGGACAATCGGACAGGCTGGGGCTTAAATCCAGCCCTGCCCTGTGTTGGCTGTGTGGCCTGGGTGAGGCCTCAACCCTCAGACCCACAGCTGCACGGGGAGACAGCAGGGAACATGGGGGACAAGAGGGAGTACTGCCTGCGGCTCTGCTGTGACGCTGGCCACCCTCCCGCGCCGCGCTCACCTCTTCTCCTGCACCTCCTGGATGTTCTCGATGCCGATGGCGCTGCTGCGGCGGGAGCCAAACGGGCCTGACTTCTTCCTGGTGGGGCTCTTCCCAGGGACAATCAGGGACTGTGGGGAGAGGCCCCAGCTCAGCATCCGGCTGCCCTGGGCGCCCAGACCCCCCAGGGCCCCTGCCCCAAAGCAGCAGTGCTAGCAAGAAAGGAGCCCAGGTGCATGTAGGCAGCAGGAAGAGGCCCCAGAGCGGGCCTGGACCTCAGTCCAGGAGAGGGCAGGGACCTGGGGGCGGCCACTGCAGGTTGGCACGGGACAGACTGAGTCCTCAGAATGGACCAGTCTTGGAGCAGGAATGAGTGGGATCCGACCCCAGCCCCTGCCCACATCCCGCCCTTCTGAGAACCTCCACACTGACTGGGGGAGCAGCAGCCGAAAGGCCCCCAGTTTCCACACACACCACGGTGGATGCCCCTGGCAGGCAGAGGGCTCCATGGAGGCGTGGAGGGGCAGGACCTTCAGGCCAGGTCATGGCAGGGAGGGTCAGGGCAGAGAGAGGGATGGTGCTTTATGCCAAACCAGCCAGAGTGGGGGACGTGCAGCTGGGCAGAGGGTCTCTGGGTTCTGGATCCTGGTAGGGTCCAGAGAGAGTCAGACCCCCCCACCCCCGCCCGATGAGGGCACTGGCTCTGGCCCAGGTGCCAGGCCCCAAAGCAGGTGCAGAGAGGGGCTGAGATTCTGTCCTGCATGCCCGTGGGCCTGTCCCGGGGCAAGGGGGGTGCGTCCCCAATATGGCCTCCGTCCTGAGAGTGAGCGGAGAAGAGCGCGTGCAGCAGCCTCCAGAGCCGGCGGCCCTGTGGACGACAACCTCTTCCACGGTTCCTATGCCTATGGCACTGCCCCGGCGTCCGAATCTACTCGCACTTTTCCCAGGAATAAGCAATGACTGGCAAGCGGCAGAGGGCAGAAACAGAGAGAGACAGAGGAAGAGAGAGAGAGAGAAAGCAGCAGGAAGGGAAAGAAGGAAAGGCAGAGAGAAACAAAACACGGGGGAGCCAGGGGCAGGGAAGGCAGAAGAGAAGCATGCAGGCGGCAGGGAGGCCGAAGAGCAACAGGTCATTATGCAGAGACAGGGACGCAGGCGAGAGTGAGAGGGACACAGAGATGGACCGAAGTGGACAGAAATGGGTCCCAGGAGTGAAGGTCGCAGACAGAGACAAAGGAGGGAGGGCCAGGCAGAAGAGTGGGAATGGGGGTGTGGGCGGGTGGCAGGGGAATGAAGGGCACAAGAGGGCAGAGTGGGCAGGAGGAGAGGGTGAGGGAGGGAAGAGACAGGAAGAGTAGAAGGAGTGACACAAAGAAAGGGGGAGTTGTGCAAAAACAAAAACAGAAATGGCTCTGGTTACTGCCATGGTGGGTGCTGCTGGCCTGGCCCTGTCCCCGGGGCCCCTCTGTGGCCACCCACAGGAAGCGGGACCACTCTGGGGGAAGAGGACACACTGGGGGAAGGTCGGGCCAGCTCCTCAGATGACAGTGGGCGTGCTGACTGCTGGACAGCAGAGGCCTGGCCTTGCTTCCCTAGCCACACCAGACCACAGGACAGACTGGGGTAGGGGTGCAGCAGCCTCCTGCCACGTGACAGCCTCACAGCATGGGGCACAGGGCTTGGCATGCAGCAGACAGTGAGTAAAGGAGGGAGAGAGGGGGAGGCTTATAAGGTGGGAGGGCGGATGGGTGGATGTACTGGAAGGCTGATGGATAGACGTGTGGGCAGATGGATGGATACATGGATGGGTGTGGGTGGATTGTGGGCAGATGGGTGGGTAAGTGGGTGGGTGAATGGGCAGGTGAGTGCATGGCTGGCTGTATGAATGGGTGGGCGGATGGCAGGTGGGTAGGGTAGATGGAGAGATGGCAGGGGGCTGAGTGGCTCAGTGGGGAGCACAGCAGTGGGTGCAGTGTCCAGAGTGGCCAGGAGGTGGCGCAAAGCAGCTGTCCATGATCCAGGCCTGTTTCTCCTGCACTCCCAGCACTCCTGCTAGGGGAGGGACAGACTCCCACAGGGCCTGGCAGCCAGTCAGAGTCACACAAGAAGGGCTCATTCAGAAGATGCCCACACAGAAGCCTGGTTCCTGGCACATGATAGTAGGCACAGTGACAAAGGCTCTGGCCACTATAGACAACACAGTAGAAGGCCACAGAAGAAATGCCCACACAGAAGGTGCAGTGTACTTCTGGACACACAGTAGGTGTTCACTGATGTCAGGGCCCCGCACGTATCATGTGTTCACACAGCAGCCCGGGCCTGGGCACACGATTGGTGCTCACAGAGTTGATGCCCACACCACAATCCATTTCCTGAAACAATAGGTGCTCACACACGAGCTCAGGGCCAGGCACACAGTAGGTACTCACACACCAGCCCAGGGCAGGCACACAGTAGGTGCTTACAAAATGCATATGCACACAGCAGCCCAGGTCCTGACACAGTACTCACACATCAGCCCAGGGCCAGGCACACAGTAGGTATTCACACACCAGCCCAGGGCAGGCACACAGTAGGTGCTTACAAAACGCATATGCACACAGCAGCTCAGGTCCTGACACAGTGGACGTCCACAGCAGTGGATGCACTTCCCTGACACACAGTAGGTGCCCCCAGAAACTCAAGGCTTGACAGCAGGTGCCACACAGCAGCCAAGTTCCCAGCGTATAACAGACATTAGGTGCCCACTGAGGAATGGGACACAGGCTGCCCCTGAGCTGACCTGCAGAGTGACACCTGAAGAGGAGAGGACCCTCCCACGGGGAAGGGCTCTCAGCACCCCGTGTCCTGGCCAGGGACCTAACCCCCACGGAAAGCAGCAGCTGGGCCAAGTCCAGAGCCCAGGGTGGGCAAGTGGACAGCAAGACAACGGAGAAGGTGGCCCAGGCCTCTGGAGACAGGGAGAACTGAGGGTCCCAGGAGGGCAGGGAGAGTGGGGGGGACACTCACTATTCCCGCTGCCTTGGCCAGGTCAGGGTTGTTGGGTGTGAAGCTCCCACTGTGGCTGGTGGACACCGTGCTGGGCTTCTTGTTGCTTAGCCCCATGGCGTCCATGGACTGGCTCCGACTCCGGATGACCCGCTGGGAGGGGGGTGGAGGAGCCACGGGTTTCCCAGGGGACCCTCGGCAGGCCATCCCCTTGTGAGGTCCATTTCCCTTCGTGCTATGGTGCAGAGTGCCTGAGGGTAGTCTGGGCCTTGGCTCTGCCACCAGCTTGCTGGGCAGCTGTGTGAGCCACTGTCTCCGTGTGCCCTGGGTGAGGCTGAGACTCAGGCAGCCAGCTGGGCACCTGAAGATCCAAAGGCCTCTGCGGGTGCATGAGGCTGTAGCCTGGGGGTACAGGCCCACTGAGAGGAAGAGATCCCCTACCCTGCTCTCACTTTGGACAATCTTTGCTGAAGAGGAACCACGTTTTGCATTTTGTTTAACTTACATTTTGCTAAGTTAATTGCATTACATACAGCTCCACAATTACATGAGTTAAGGGATCAACTCCCCATCACCCTGCCCAACAGATAGAGAAAGGGCTGGGTGCGTGTCCGGGGTCGTGTCAGAGCTGGGATCTGAACCCAGGGAGGTTGTGCTCTTAGCCCTCAGCTAAGCCAGGGAAGGCCAGGGTCAGGTCACACAGGCCAGGTCACTCTCCAAGAGACATTCGGTTCTCAGGGACCTTTCTTTCCCTCAGGCAAAGCAGAGTTCTCCCCACTTTCCTACTACCTCATCTGGCAGCCACACCCCTGACACAGCAGCACTCTGCTGCCACCCAGCGGACGCTAACCTCATGGATTGGGCGGGGATTTGGCCTCAGTTTAGCTCCACCTCCATCATTAACTCCTCCCCAAACCCGGGCCACTTTAATCTCTCGGCCTCAAACTACCTAGGCAGACCACATCCCCAAGTGTACACGCCCAGGCCGATCTCGCCTCTACCTCACCGCCTGGGCACAACTCCCACCCTGCCGAGACCACCCCAGCCACGCCTACACCCCAGCCATGCCCACACCTTGTCATTAGCCTACCCTAAACTCCACCTGTGGCCACACCCACCGACTCCACCCGAGTTTGCCTCTAGCCACGCCCACATCCCTGCGCACGCCTGCCCAGGAGACTCCGGAGGGCCCCTTCACCTTGAAAGACTCGAAGAAACCGCCTCCACCACCTCCGTTTTCCATCTTGTCCTCATCACCGCCGAGGCCCATCATGGACTGGCTGTGGATGTGGAGCTCCTCGTACAGGGTCTCCAGAAGGGCGGCGCGGGTCCGCTCCTGTGGGCCGCATCAGGAGAGACCCGGTGATCCCCTTCTCCCCTCTCAGTCAGAGGGAGTGGAAAGGCCCGCGCCCCTTCACTCTAGCTGCTCTGCAGGTCGAGCAGCCCCCCCAGGGCTCAAGAAGATCCCGCTTCCTGTCCCCAGGCTCCAGCGGCACACACCCTCAGCCCTCTCAGCTGTCTTCTGTCCTTCGCTTCCTCCCACTGGATCCAAGCCCGTGCTCCTCCCGGATCTGCACATCAACACCCTCCACCCCAGGGAGCCCACGGCTAAAGTCTGGAGCCTCTTCCCTTCAGGACAGGAAGGAAACTACACTGGAAGAGAAGCCCAGGCCCATCCTCACCTCCAGCTTGGCAAACTTCTCTGCCTTGTAGCAAGCGTATTCAGCATTGATCAGCTTTGTCAGCAAAAACTCCTGGAACTCGGGGCCCTGGCAGCCACCCATGCGGAGAGGATGAGAAAGGGGAGTCAGGGACAAGAAGCCAGGGCCAGAGCCATGATGGGTTGGGACTGGAGCTCTGAGCTGGGCCTGGCAGGGTTACCAATCCTCCCAGAATCGGGGCATCTCTGGGCATCTCAGCTCTCAGCCCTGGCACCGGTGAGGGACCCTGTGCCCTTTGTGGCTGGCAACCTTTGGAAGAGCCAAATGTCTGCCCCACTGCCCAGACATTTTAGAGGAGAGAAGGCTGTCCAGAAGACAGCAGATACGAGGAAAGGCCAGTTTACTGTTCTGTGGCTTTAGGTTTTAAAAGAGCCTCATGGGACCGAGTGCCTTGCCCAGGCTCCAGCCTTTAGCCTTGCCCCTCATCTGGGGGCCAGGGTGGCCTCTCACCTTCCTGAACACAGCAGGGTCCGGCAGAGGCGGCCCGAAGAAGGGGACGTCATCTCTCGCGGTGACCGAGACCTGGAAAGGAGGACAGTTGTGCCTGTGGAGTCTGGACCCGCTCATCCCCAGATCAGCCAGGTGCCCTCATTTGCCTCTTGCTCCGCCACGCTGCCCTGGAAGCTCTGTGACTGCGGGGAGGCAAACTTTCAGCTTCTCCACCTTTGCCCCGTATTTGAAAGGTGGGGTCAGGTGGGGGACACCTCAGTCAGGGTCACGGGAGGGTGAGGGCGGAGGAAGCTCAAGGAGACAGAGAGAGACACGAGACACGGAGGTGGAAGACCGTAACTGTCCTCCTTGCGGGGTAATCTCTGGGGAGCGAGAGGCGGGGCTGTCCCTCACCCCACTCCTCCAAGCCCTCTTGCTTAAGTGGGAAGCGCTGAGGCTCACTCAGGGCCGCTGGTGAGGCTGCATGATGCCCGGGGCCGTGCTGGCCCCGCGGGGCTCTCTGTGGTCACTCACCTTGTAGAAGGGCCCGTCAGGGCCGCCTGCCTCGGCCTGCACCACCACGTAGGCGTGCAGGAAGTTGGACGCGATCATGTCGGGCACGAAAGGCGTGTTCTCGTCCTGGAAGACCACTGCGACGATGTCGTTCCCGATGTGCCTCTTCCGCTGCAACTGAGCACAGGGCCATGGGGAGCTTCACAGCCTGGCTGTGGCGGGAAGGGATCCCCAGAAGGGGTGGGAGGGCTTGGGGTGGGCAGGGCACACATCTTGGAATCTGCAGCCCCTCCAAAATGAGGTAAAAACTCACTATTATTTTAGTTTTCTGGGCAACTGTGACAGATGAGAAAATCAAAGCCAGCAGAGAAGTGATCGCCTACAGTGAGCTCTGGGAATCGAACCTGGGTCTCCCACGTTCCAGGCCCTACCCTTCAGCCCTTCCCTATCTAGATTCCCCCAAATGACCATCCACTGAACCGACAAACGCTACTCTGTACATGTTCATGCTTCTAAAATGAACAGAGGATCTTAGGAAGAGAAAAAGTCACGGAAAACAAGGAACAAAGATCCTACTTCCCTCCCTTTATCCTCAGCGTGATCAGACGGCCCTACCGGACGCTCAGGACAATTGCCCAGCGTCTGAGCTCACTTCCAGGTGCACCTCTTGATTCGGGGCCTTTAGAGAGGCTGCTCTCTCTGCCCTCTTCTCCCAGCTCTTTGCAGCCTATGTCCCTTTATCTGGAATACTTCTTGATTCCCACGTTTGCCAAGCCTCATGACCCCAAGGGCCCCATTAATACTCTTTGCTCCCCAGGAAAGTAGTAGCCCAGCTTTATTGGCTCTTGCTGTCTCCCAGATATGGCTCTGGTCACTTAGGGTGCATCCCCTCCTTTGTGCTGACCTCCCAGGTAAGCACTGTTACTATCCCCATTTCACAGATGTGGAAGTGGAGGCTGTCCCAGCCCTGCAGCAGCCTGTCTCCACTGCCTCACACGGATCTCCCACCTGGAGGGACTCAGTCATTTCCATGCCTGCATCCCAGGGCCTGACACTGAGCCTGTCATGACGGGCACTGGATGAGCACGTGGGGCACAGGAGGACAGCGGGAAGTGGGTAGATGGTGCTCAGGCTACCTGCTGGGCGTCCCCTTCTGTGTAGGGCAGCTTGGTGGACACATGAAACATGATCTCCTTGTGGCGGAAGTTGCAGTAGACAGATTCAGTCCCCGTCTGCCCATGGGTCACATCCAGGCCTCCTCGGAACCTGCACCCAGGGCCCCCAGGCCACGGCTCAGTCTCCAGCCCCAGCCAGGCCTCTGCAGGGCCAGGATGGGGCTCCCCCACCAAGGGCCATGGGTCAGCCCAGCTCTGTTCTCCTACCCCAAGACTCACCCCTTGAAGTCCTGCAGTTTGACCTTCTGGCCCAGAAATTCCAGGAACTCCACAAAGGCAGGGCTTTCCTCATTGGTGCTGAAGAGCTCTTCCTCAGAGGTCTGGGGGTCACACAGGGGCACAGTCACGGTCACCAGCCGCAGCTCCTGAGCAGCCCCACCGTGCCCTCGTGTCCAGGGCACAGCGGCGGGAAGGAGGGCTGTGCTGGGAACAGCAGAGGCTGCTGGGAAGCTGAGCGCCAGGGCAGGTGCTCTGCCGTGTAAGGCCTGAGGTGTCCGGCAGAGGGCCAGGTGGGGCGGAAGCAGGGGGGAGAAGTGCACCTGCCCAAGCTTCTGATAAATGACTCCGAACTTGAAGTTATTGCTGATCACGTGTTCGTCAAAGGTGAGGATGAGCCGGGAAGCCTGCGGGACAGTACGGGCTCAGGGACACTGCACTGCGCCTTGCCACCCACTGAGTTCTCCCCACGGGCCCCACACTACACGGGTCATTCTCAACCCTCACGGCAAGCCCGATGGGGATGGGCCGATGCTCCACTGCCTCCCCTGCACCTTGGTTTTGGAGTTCCAGAAGTCAGCCTTGGGTCACTGCCCTGAAAGTGTCCGCGAAGTAGGGACAAAGCCCAGACCTGCTAGATTCCTGCAGGGCCCTGAGCCCTGGCCCACCAAGGCTGGGGCCACCCCCACTCCAGCCTGACACCCAGCTCACTACTTGGCACCCCCACTGTCATGTAGATCAGCCAAGTCCCCCAACTTGCTGAGGAAGCTGAAGCGGGCCTTCAAGAAGCTGCCCCAGGGCCTCAGTTTCCCCTCTGACCAAGAGGTAGGGCCTGGCTTCTCAGGGACTCCTCCTTTGTGATACTTTTCTGGTTCCAGACACCTCTCAGGAACTTCCTCTCCTCCAGAACCCAGCCAAGGCCACAAGGGCCTCCTGTCATTCAGGGGGACACCTGCTCCAGGAAGCCCCTGGCTGGCTGAGACAGAAACCCAGGCTGGAGGTGCAGCGACATCTTATGCATTTCCCCAGGCCCCTTCTAAGGAGAGGAGGAGGCCAATAGAAAGCAATGTGACCAGGGAGGGTCTGCAGCGAGGCTGCCCGTGGGAAGATCCCCAGGCAGCTCGGAGTTCCAGGCCTGACGGGTCCTGCCTGCGAGGAAGACACCCCTGGGTAAGGACGCAGGCTCCTTATCAGCTGCGCTCTGTGGACCCTCCCTGTGCTTCCTCCCTGCAGATGGTGGACTTGGCAAGGTCACTGTGAGGATCACAGGAGAGACCAGGAAGACACCTAGTGCACAGCAAACGCCCAATAGTGCTCCGCCTTCCAGCTCCCAGGCCCCCTTGATGGGCGGGACCCAGACCCAGCTGTACCTTGGGGTAGAGCACCGGGTAGAACCGATCCACATTGACATCTTCACACACCAGCTGTGGGAGGAGACCATGGCAGGGTGAGGGGCAGGAAGGGGGGCCTCTTGGTCTCAATGGCTAAGCGGGGGACAGCAGAAAGGAGAACCAGCTGAGCTGAAAGCAGAGGCTATTGCTCAGGGTGTCAAAGGACCCAGGTACGGGCAGGTGCCACACAGTGGTAACAAGTGGCAGCAGGGCCACAGAGATGGGCTACAGAGATGGCACACAGGATGCAGGCTCACAGCTTCAGACGAGCTATGCTGGGCCGAGTCAGAGCCCGAGGTCCCCTAGGGTGCCCAATGCAGGGAGCTGGCAGGACCTGACACCTCACCTTTGCCATCTGGACCACATTGGGGAACTCGGTTAGGCAGGAGATGGGGATGACGTCGTGGTAGGTCCGGCACTTGGTCCTGGGAGGACAAAACCACACGCTGAGAGGTTGTGCAATGGAAGGGAGAGGGCTTCGTCCGCAAAACGAGAAAGCCACAGCAAGGGGCACAAGTGACAACTGGTGCCCAGGGGCACCCGAGCTGGTGGGGCACTGACTGGCGGGCTGACTCCTCCCCAGTTAGGAGAGTGGGTAAAACGAGGCTGGCATGCACATTTTAGGCCTCAGCACTCCCTGCTGTGCTGTGCCCGACACCACCCTCACCTGAGTAGCAGCCGCAGGTGCTCTTGGTCCCCGATGACATCATACTTGAGTGAGAAGACCAGGTGGCCGAGGGCTGTGTCCAGTGAGTAGTAATTGAAATGCTCCTGAGCAGTGTGGTGGGAGGAGGGTGAGGCTGAGCTGGGGTTTTTGGAAACCAGAAGCCGGCTCACCCCACGTGGGACCCTTCACCAGCGGCAGGTGTCCGGGCTAACAGTGGACCCTGCCTTAGGCAGACCCACCATTTTCCTGCCTCACTCTGCCTCACTGTCCTAGTCTGTGAAATGGGAGTGAGAACACCCTACTTTGACAGTGGCAGAGGCTGAGAAATGTCAAGTGCCTGGCCCCTTTGCAGTGTTCAGTGTCTATAGGAACCCTGCCTCTCTTTCTCAGCAAAGTCAACGCCACGTGTTTACCCACACAGCTGCTTCTTGGCCTCTGCCTCCTTAGATGTGGCACACAATAGGTGCTCAACAAGAAAAGGCCAACTAGCTCTGGGCTCTGGGCTCTAGGTTGAAGGCTGGTATTAGGAGAGAGAGACCGACCGTAAGCCGACTGCTGATTGCCCAAGCTGTGGTTCTGTGGCCCCTGAAGCCAGGGCTCATGAGAAACAGGAAGTGAAGCATCTAGTAGCACACAGGGCACTGACTAGACAGGTTCCTGCCCTCCTGTCTCACCTGGAGAAGAGGGCACAGAGCCGAGAAGAGGCACTCTACAAGGCCTACAGCATGGTGTGGCAAGAACAGCACCCCCAGATGGGAGCCCAGGCCTGGTACCCCCAACCAACAAAGCCCCAAAGCCAAAGGCTAAAATACAAGGCGATGCCACCCCAGCCTGGTCCTGGGCTCCCTCTGCTGGCCCAGGCCCCAGGAGTGAGCAGGCTCTGCAGCCACGCCTGTCCCGGGGACTGCCCTAGAAGTAAATCCTGTTTAAACATGAGCACCTGTGCTCGGAAGCCAGCTAAGGAAGAGGGAGGGGCAGATGAGGAGCCCACAAACCCATCAGGGGCGCCAAGTGGACTCGGGGCAGAGAGTTCCTGAGACCTCGCTGGACACACAGCAGCACAAACCCCCAGCGCTTGGCACTGCCTCCAGAGGGGTGGCATGCATAGAGCAAGAAGTCAGGGGCTGGAGTTTCCCTGGACCCTCTGCCCCAGCCAAGGATCCCAAAGGACACAGCGGGATACAGGCTCAGAACTTCAGGATGTCAACCGCAAATTCACTCCTGCCTCCTCCTCCTGCCAGGCGGACCCCAACGGCCTCCCCAGGAAACCTAGCTGCAGCCGGGAAATGGCCCTGACCTTGGCTGTGCCCCGGTGTCTGCTGGCCTGACCGTGGTCATCACGTCCCCTCTGACCCCTCCACCTGAACCTCCTTAAATCTCAAGCCTTCCACCCCCACATCACTCACTCCTGTAGCTCGGCACACATGGTCCCTGGGACCCAGCACATCCCAGCCCCAGTGAGCCTTTGTACACAGGTCTCTCCCCACTGATGGGGCTCAGCCAGGAGACGGAATCTCAGGCTGTGCTCGTGCTTGGACCCAGACAATGGCGCCTGGGACCTGGGCCTGCAGGTTTATCCCCATCACAATGGGTCTCCCAAGCCCAGTGGTTAGCATTAGTGTTTCCCAGGGTCAGGCCAGGGCCCAGACACGCGCACGCATGCACACATGCACACGGAACCCGAGCCTCCCACAGGATAGGTTGTTGTCTTCTGTTTTTTGAGACAGGGTCTTGCTTTGTAGTGCACGCTTGCCTTGAGCTCATCATGTGGCCCAGACCTGCCTCGAGCTCCTCTTGCCTCAGCCTCCTGAGTCCTGGGATTACAGAGGGACACCACCACACACAGTTACCACAGTACGTTTTAACAGAAGGTCCGCCAGAGCAATTCCCAGCCCAGGCTCAGTGACCGTGACACTGACTGAGGGGCTTCACCGCCCGGAGCTCTAGTGTCCTCTTCTGTGAAAGCAGAGTGATCTTGCTCTCATAGAGAGACCGTAAAAGAGGACAGTGTCACCGCTGTGGCTAGCTGTGTATTTACTGTGTGCTGGACGTGACTCTACATGCTTTACACTGCCCCTAGTTTCACAGACAAAGACGCAGGCTACAGGTTAAATAACCTGCCCGGGGTATCCACGCCACTAGAAGGAAGAGCCTACATCCACACCGAGGCCACAAGGCTCCCAAACTCATGAGATATGCCCCCACTTTGGTTGACAACGACACAGACAGCACCTGGCACGACTCTCCCTTCCAGCTCCCGCAGCCTCCCCTAGGAATTCTTGTAAATAGCCTTGGGCGACGATCCTGCGATCCTGCGAGTGCTCACTGAGCAGGGTCCCTGCTGCGGGGCTGTGGTGACATCAGTCCTGGTCAAGACATCACATGCCTGCGTCCTCCCTGCCCCCACTCCAGCTGCCCAACGGCTGGCCTGGGTTAGTTTTGCCCACTGCTGTGTATACCTGCTGCCTTGTAAGCGCCAGGCAGACAGCTGGAGCTCATTATTTGCTCACCATGATGAGCGAGAACCTTGCCAAAGATGCCACTCCAAACATGTTCCAAGCATGGAACCCTTAAAGCACTGCACGAGTTACGGAAACGGTGTTATCACTATTTTTTCAGAAGTGGAAACTGAGGCATGCTCAAGTTAAGTGACTAGCCTAATGACCGGTGTGATGGGTAGCTACGTCAGCACAAACTGGCAGAGTCGCTGCAGTTAACCACCATAACAGCCTTTGCAGTGTTTTTTGAATGAATGGATGAGCAAATGGTCCCCAGAGCGAGACCTGCTCAAGGGTTATGCTGTCCTCCAGGAGGCTGTGCTGTGACCCCTCGGACCCCAGGCCAGCCACTTACCTTGCCGAGAAAGTGCTTCCGGTAGATGCGGGCTGTGGGATTGCACTCAAGTTTCACCTTGGCCGTGGGTGACTGTAACGGCTCGGTCTCGGGGATGCTGGTGATTTCGTGGTTGGTGCCTTCAATCCAGTAGCCCCCAAACTGGGGCAGCAGGATGAGGGGGAAGGGCCCTTCTCGCCCTAGGACCTGAAGGGGTGTTTGCTTGCTGAAAGCCACTCCATACAGCACCCCATTAGGAACCCCAAGACGTCCCCCCAACTCAAACCGGCACTTCCTCTGTGGCTAGGTGGTACCACGAGACAACCTGGCACTGTATTCTCCCCTAAGGCCCATATTTATTTGGGGGGTGTTATCTGCTGCAACCCTTTCCCTCAGACCCATTCACACTGAACCCGTGCTGCAGCCTCAACAGAGGGGAGCGGCCAGGCAGGAGGACGACTTTTGGCTCAGAAGGCCTAAGGGTTCCAGCAGGCTTTGAAGTCTTGACCTGAAAACTGAGTCTCCAGCCCCTGAGGCAAAGCCCGCAGTCAGGCTTCTGGGAGGGAGGAGGACCTGGGTGTCCAGGTGACCTGCATGAAGACCTCCCCCGGCCAGGGAAGGGCAGGCTCAGGGTCCAGCCAGGTACCTCGTGGACGCTCGGGTAGGGAATGTAGTCCTCCTCGGTCTGTAAAACACAAGCAGACAGAGGCCGGCTTGGGTGGGGCCTCAGCCTCCACACCTAGCACACGAGGTCTGCTCAGCCAGTCTGGGGTCTGCTCAGCCAGTCTGGGGTGGGCGTAGACACAGGACCACAGCCTCACCCTCTAACCTCTACATGAAGCTCACTGTACAGGAACCCCCTTTTGCCCTGGACCCACCTCTCAGGGCCAGCTGTTAATCTGCCAACACACCAGGAGCTGTGTACCCATCTGGGGCAGCTACACACGTTCCCCTGCACAGAAAGGAGCTTCCGGAGCAGGAGCCCTGTCACTCAGTGTCTTGGCATTAGCCTTCCTGCTGAGGGCACAGGTCCCAGGAAAAGGACAAGGACTTTGCCTTTGAGATGGGGGCCTGGAGCAAGGGGCGAGTATGGTGGTACAGGCAGGGAGATGGGCCTGAGGCCCAGGTATGGCAAGGAGACTCGGGATCCCCTCTCTGAGTTCCTGGGGCAGGACCTGGACACCCGGCACCCACGGGCTGGCAGCTGGCACATCGGAAGACCCCTTCAGAATGGGCAGTGGTGGCACTTCCCAGACCCCAGCTCCCCAGCAGAGTCTGCTCCAGCAGCCAGGCCTGCTCCACTTACTTTGAGGGGTGGTGGGAAGGAGCATCGCTGTTCATCCATCCTGCTTCCCTGCAAGAGACGCAGCACCCCGTCACCCCCTCCTGGGCCTCCTGCCAGGCGCCCTCCCCACAGAGCTTACAACCCTGCCGTGTGGAAGGGAAAGCCCAAGGACAGCTATGAGGGGCAAGGCGCTGCAGGATCACTCCTGAGGCCTCTCCCAGGACCCTAGGGCCTGGGCTGTCCTGGCCCTCAGCAGTAGGGAGGGGCTGGGGGCTCCGTGCTGGACACACATGCTGCTGAGAGTGGGGGCAGGGCTGGTGTGCACGCCTGCTCGTGCAAGGCACGTGGGGAGGGGGATACTGCAGATATGTGAGAGGGGGTTGGGAATGAAAGGCTGAGACAGAAGGAGGAAGGGGGCCGGCCATGAGAGCAGGGTGTGGGAGAGAGGGCTGACATCAGGGAAGCCCCCGAGGTTTCTGCAAGACTCTCACTCTAGTGAATCCCCTGCCCACCTCCCAGCACAGCCATGCCACAGACAGACGAGGGCCGTGAGAGCAGGGCTGGGGTGGGAGACAACAGGGCTGCACCTCAGGCTGCCTGGCTCATGAAACCTCCCCCACTTAGAGCGCAGCCTCCAGGCGCCTGGCATCTCTCCCCACCCCCATCCACAAGGGGGTCCAGCAGAATCTATCATGCCTCTCCCTGGGTGGGGACTGTGTGTGGGGTGACCACACACTGCCGGCCACAGCACTGCCAGGGCCTACACAGGGATGGGAGCTGGAGCCCAGATGGGTCCTCAGGTCAGAGAAGAGGGTGGGCACTGCCAGGCCCCTCCTCAACCCCAACCCAGACAACTGGGTTGAACTGCAAGCTACCATGCTCCTGTCCCAGTACCACGTATGAGAGGCTCCCAGGCTGTCCTCAAGACAGGCCCCCACCCCCGGCCCAGCCAGCTCTGTGGCGCCTCAGAACAGCCTTCTTCCTCTAGCCCTCCTCACCTGCATCTTTTCAATCATCGCAAACAGATCTGTGTTCTGCAACAGAGGTAGAGAGATCGAGGTCAGTCCTGAGGTGGCCCAGCTCACTGCCTAGCTGCAAGGGTCCCCACTCTGCCCAGGTCAGCCACCCAGGTACCAGAGAGCATGGAGAATTGAGGTGCGGTGTGGGAGTGGTTCTGGGTAGTACAGCCCATACTCTGACCAGCTGTCAAGTGAGAGAGCCCACAGCCCAGCTCCTGGTCGCAGGCAGGGTCTCCGGGTGAGAGGACGCCCACTGGCCCCACACACGTACCATCTCACAACGGAGGCGGCCTGCCCCGAGGCCAGCCAGAGTGCACACAGGGTTAATCCAGTGTCTGCCAGCTGCCTGGCAGCATGGGCCTCTCCAGAGCCAACTCCCTACAAGCTTTCCTGGAAGGCGGCATCCCTGCCGGCTGGTGGCTGGCGGGAGCTGGGGGCTGGGCCTGGGAAGCCCCCAGAGTCTCCAGGATGGTGCCCCTCCCCCAGCCCTTCCCAGCCTCCACTCAGACAGTTCCTGCTGCCCAGTGGGGGCACTGCCTGAGCTCGCAGACACGTGCTAGGAGGTTGTGCACCAGGAAGCATACACGTGTGTGTACACAGACTCCCTCTCCTGCTCAACACAGAGGCTTGAATACTGATACTTAAATGGTCTCACTGCACCGTACATACATTTTATGTGTTAAGAAACACATACACACACACAAATCCATAGGGTCCGTGCATTATGAACCTTAGAGATACACACTAACACACAAATATAAATATTGGTGTCCTGGGCTGTACAACAGCACACCCACTCTCACAGAAGTCTATGTACCACAAGCAACACATAAACCCACACCCACGTGGATGCAGGACTGTACACAATGTTATACAAACACCAGAAAACCACTCTCTGGTCTGAAATACACCCCAACACCCCCAAGACAGACAGGTGCTCAGCAAAACAAATACAGTTCCCTCACCCCACAGCTACAAACCCGCTTTTCCCCACCAGGGTCACTCACACACACACACATGCACACACGCACATGCAAACAGTGTGTAATGACCAAAACAAACACTATCTCATAGTATGACAAATTTTAAGAAAAGGCCAACAGAGAAGTTGTTGATTCTCACAGGCCAATATTTCACCTCCACCGAAGTACAGCCTCCATCACCACATACACACAGCCCTGGTGAAGGTCATTAGACACCAATACCACCTCGTGTGCACACTCTGAGGCCTGTCCACAGAATAAGACCCACCCCGGAGGTTCACTGTGGTCACCTCTGGTCACACCCAACACCTGTGCATGTAAAGAGACAACACCACTGGCAGGTATAGGAGATACCGCAGACATACACCTGTAGTTCAGGGAGACAAACACACATGTCCACCTGGCAGGGTGACGGCAAAGCTGTAGACACAGCAGCAGGGGCCCCACTCGGGTGACCGACAGCCGGGAACAAAACACCGCGCCTTGCTGACCAGAAATCACCGCCACTAAACACTGACACATGGTCCCATCACCCGAGTGTACACAGCAACAAGTAACCCCCAAGACAGCCTCTGGGCAGCAAACGCCAACACAGGGCAAGCGGAGGCCAGGAAGGCTGCGGCCCATTTGGGGGGGTCCCCAATCGGGCAGCACCGCCACAGAGTTAGTGTGACATTCTGAGCACAGACTGGACAGGGCGGGCAGACGGGCCCTGAGGGCAGCACACCACCAGGCCAATGGCCCAAGAGCCGTCGGTGCCCGCGGATGCCTCGGACAGCTGGGAAAGAGTCCAAGGCCCGACCCGGGCACGGTACACTCTCCCCTGCGGCCGCCGCCCGCCCGGTGTCAGCCCAAAGGCCAACACACCCGACCTAGCTCCAGCGAGCCCGAGCGCCCCGCGAGGCCACTCTCGGACGGTGTCCCTTGGCCAGGCCGCCCCGACGGGTCCTCACCTGCCAGCCGCCCCCCGCGGGCAACGAGCTCCTCCGCGGACGACCGGGCAGCGACGGGGGCCGCGGCTGTGCCATCCTGAGCTCAGCCTGGCCCCGGCCCCCGCCCGGGCGGCACTTCAGCTGGCCCGGCCGGCTCCGGCCCGCGCGCGCCCCGGTCCGGGCCCCGCAGCGCCGAGCTCCGGCTCCGGCTCCCGAGGCGGCAGCGCTGCCTGCACAGGGCTCGCCCGGCCGCCGGGCCCCGAGGGGGCGGGGCGCCAGGTACGGGCGGCGCGGGGGCGGGGCCGCGACGGTGGGGCGGGGACACAGAGCCCCGCCCCCGGGGCAGCCGGCCCTCGGGCTTCGACACTGCGCTTGCGTACTCGGGCCAGGGTGCTGGGAGACAGAAGTCCTGCTCCAGGAGTACCTCACCTTCTGTGTCTTCCTAAACTCTGCGTGCTCTGCCTTGGGGCCTCAAGGTTTTTGAGATGGGCTCTGGAAGAGGAAAGTTACCTCGGAGACAGGACTTTTCTTGAGCCCTTAATGCTGGGCCCTTCGCACGTCTCATCATGTCCTAACCCAAGAAGTACAGATGTTATCCCCATTATACAGATGAGAAGACTGATTTCAAGAGGTGAAATAGCTTGCCCTGGACAAGTAGGAAAATCAGGAATGCAGTAAAAAATGTGTTTCAAGGCTTCTTTTCTCCCTCCTCCTCTTCCCCACGCCAGTGTCTGACAGGGGCTAGCCGTTAACCTGCATTCCCCAAGCCCTGACTCCCCCCCAACCCTGGGAAGACTGCCACAGGGCCTGGGGGCGAAGGATGAGACCCCAAGGAAGGGAGCAAAGGGCTCAAGCAGATTTCAGGCAAGTGTGTTCTAGCTCTGGCCTTGCTACAATCAGCTGATTGGTACAAATGAGTCATCTCTGCCTGTCTCTCTGGCTCTCCGGCCCCATCTGTAAGAGACAAGGCCTCTGCTGGCCCTTCCTGCTGACCCTGGCCCCGCCTCAGCTCAGCACAGACCTCTCTGCATCTTCCCAGAAGAGCTGCGGCAGCCGACCCCCATCCCGCATCCCCAGGGCCAGAGCCTCCTGGAAGCAAGCACTGTGCTTTCTTCCCCCTCTCTCCCTGCACCTGGCCCTGGGGCAGGTTTGGGTCTGGAGAGCCAGTGGGAACTCTGGAGATGTGCGTTCCAGACACAGAGTAGCAGCTTTTGTTTTAATAATTAACAGCAGCAAATATTGATTTACAGAGCCACTTCCAGGCCTGCACACTTCCGGGCACTCACTGAAATGCAGGCAGAGGAACATCATTCCCACACTGGCCCCGGAGAAGGCCAGACCTGGATGCAGGATGTGGCCAGGTGCTGGCAGAGCTGTTGTGATTCCCACTCCAGGGGGAATGTCTAGGCAGGTGCATTTGTGTGGGGTTTTGGTTTTGTTTGCGGCTGGGTCTTGCAATGCAGTTCAGTCTGCCTTTGCACTTACTCTGTGAGGCTGGCCTTGAACTCACAGCAATCCTCCTGCCTCAGCCTCTCGAGTGCTGAGATTACAGGGAGGAGCAACTATGCCCAGCTGGCATTTTTGTCTTTTACATGTATGTCTCATTCATATGTGCATACATAAACATGTGTTTTGTGCCTGTGACTGTGTTCCACACTCAGAGTGGGTGGGCAGGGTGTGTATGTGTGTACAGATTTCTGAATTCCTGAGTGGGGAAGCCTGGAGAGGAGAGAGGTGCTGGGCAGCTCAGTGTCTGTTCAGTGTCTGACTCCCCAGAGAGAGGGAGTGCCACCTCTGCATGCTGTATGCCTCCCTGGGAAGCAGCGGTGCTTGTAACAGCTCAGCTTTCTCCTTTCTCCTTTCTGCCTTCCAAAGCAAAGTGTGTAGAAGCAGACCTCTGAGCTCTCTGCTACAGATGAAGAAACAGTACAATAGGCCAGAGATTTGTCCACCAGCCCAGGAAGGTCACTTGTCCCTCAGACTGGTTCCATCAAGATCATAAATGTTGGGCTGAGGATTTAGCTCAGTGGTTCCAGTGCCTGCCTTGCAAGTGCAAGAGCCCAGGTTCATCCCCAGTAACCATATACAACAACGCCGGGAGTGGTGAGTCACACCCACCAGCAATCCACCACATACCACAGTGCCAGGCATGGTGGCTCACGCCTGTTATCCCAACACTTGGGAGGCAGAGGCAGGAGGATGGCTGTGAGTTTGAGGCTGAGTTCAGGACCAGCCTGAACTACAAAGCAAGACCCTGTCTCAAAAACTGAAATAAAAAATCACAAATGTGCATAGACCTGGGGGTCCTGGGGGAGATGGCACATGTGTCCTAGGCCTCAACCCACTGGCTTGCTGGGAAGCCCAGATGAATGAGCCCAGTGGGCTGCACTGTTCAAATGGAGGCTGCTGGACTGGTGGAGCCCGGGGACGAGGGCGGGGCAGCTCAGCACTGACCTCGGAATAAAGACCCCAGGCTTCCTGAGCAGCTAGGACGCAGGCCAAGGGTGCAAAGGCTCTGCCCAGATAGGAGTACTGCGGCCCGAGCAGGGGAACACTATCCCAGATGCTCAAGCAGAGAAGGCTGCCATCAAGTCACCATTTCCTGCCAAGACCTGGAACCCACATGGCCCCGTCCTGCACTGCCGCCCAAGGAGAAAGTCAGAGAGGCTCTCGGGAGCCTCATTCCAGTGCCATCAGCACCCACACTTGGAGTCTCTTGCAGGTGGTGGGCCCACATCCGCTCTCCTGGCCCAGAAAGGTCCCAGGCCCTTGCTCCAGGGAGGAGCCAAGAAGATTCTGCTTCTATTGTTTCCTGGCTGTATGAGCCGGGACAGACCTGCACCACCCTGCCGATGGATCCTCATCTGGAGAATGCCCCACACATGGGTCGGGAGAAGCAAGAGGCAAGATGTTAATTGATGCATTTCCCAGACTGCAGAACACACCACAGAGGTGTGCGCCTGTTGTCCCTGTGCTAGAGAGATATGAGCTGGGCTCTCTCACTGGCTTATTTATTTTTTTGGTTGTTAGAGTCAAGGTCTCACAATGCATTTCAGCGTGCCCTTGAACTTACCGTGTGTCCCAACCTGGCCTCAAACTCACAGGGAGTGTTGGGATCACAGGTGTTGTGCCAGCACAGTGGGCTTTAAAATGGGGACTCAGGCCAGACAACAGCACCCGGTCTCAACCGGACCACATCTGACCTGCAGGACTGTGAGTAGCTGAAAATGGTGGCTGTCACAGCACCTGGCACCGTGGTACCGGTGATACCGCTTGTGAAACACTGAGTCCTCATCGGGCCGGCAGTGACCCTGAGGCAGTCTGAGTGGTTACTACTGGCAGGTGACAATCTGTGTTGGCTGGTTAGGCATTTGCCAGGTTGAGGGCGGGTGCAGGAAGGCCTGGACTGCGAGCCAACAGCAGGACAGCCTCATGCCTACGACCCTCCTGGGGGCCAGACAGCAGGTCCGGTTGGCACTTCTGCATTCATGACAGCTGTGAAACTGCTCCTGTGATCACACCTGACATCTAGAGGAGGTGATGGTGATGCTGAAGAAGAAGACGACAGGACAAGGTGGCCTGGCCAGCCAGCTATCTTCCTAGATGAGCCTCCCCCTCGCCCGGTTCCACCTCTGACGCTGCACAGACCACCCAGGGCCCAGGGGCCGCAGCCCACCACCTCCCAGCACAGCTCCCAGCGCCTTACCTTAGGGTACAGCGAAGTGGTGTGGGAGGGAACTGAGTCCACTCGAGACAAGTCTAGTGCTGGAGGGACGCGCCGGCTCTGCCCATCACCCCTCCTGGAAGAGAAAGAGTCTGAGGTCAGAGAGGGCCCCACTCGGGGAGATTTGGAGTTCCTGGGGGGAAGCATCATCTCTGAGGTGAAGGGGGATAGCAGTCAGGGAGAGTCCCCATGAGGAGGAGGCGGAGGAGAGAATTTGTGAGCAGGGCTCCCAGAGATCAGAGATGTCTCTCCCTATCCAGGCCTTCTGCCTGAGCACGTCCACCGAGGGCCACGTGTCTGGACAGTAAGGCGTTCGAGACTACGACCCCTCCGTGCACCTCTAGGGAGACAGCTATTGCTGACAATAGTACCTGCCACTCGCTGGGCCCACGATGTGCCAGGCCTGCACAGAACCCTCTCTTTTGCCCGGGGATACTGGCTCCTCACCACGCTATAATTCCCACCTTACAGACAAAGATTCGGATGGACACAGAGGTCATTCAACTGGCCCGCAGCAGAGCTGGCACCTGTGCAGGACCTGTCAGTTGAGGCTCAGCTCATACTTACAGTCCTCTAGGACACAGAGCAGGTCTAGTGAGGGCAAAGCCA
Source organism: Petromus typicus (assembly GCA_004026965.1). Classification (NCBI taxonomy): domain Eukaryota; kingdom Metazoa; phylum Chordata; class Mammalia; order Rodentia; family Petromuridae; genus Petromus; species Petromus typicus. The sequence goes on along the minus strand of PVIR01001223.1, from coordinate 65,737 downwards.
GTGCCTGGCACCCTAGAAACCCTGCCGAGGCCACCCCCAGGGCCAAGAGAGGAAGTGTGCCATGATTCCCAGGATCTAGGCAGCCCAGGGCTGGGTGAGCTAGCCTGGCTTCCGCTGCTGAGGGCCACCCTGACGTGGCTGCACCCCGCCCCGCACATGTCAAGCAAGGCTGGTCCCACGAGGGTGAGTCAGCCTCCAGAGGACCCTCAGGGGCCTGTGGCAGCCTTGAATCAGGCAGCAGTGGGATGCCACGCCCCACAAGAACCTGCCCAGGGGAGAGACGCCAAAGGAACCATCCACAGCCCTGCTTGGCACTGTGGACTCCTCTACTCCCAGAGGTACTGGCACCCTAAACTAAGTCTACATGGGGCAGTACTTGACCCTGAAGGATGGATCCGGTGACAGTGGCATTCCAAGCCCACGGCATTAGTATAGGTGGACCAGCCACCCGGCACTGACGGGTGATGTGAGCCTGAGTCTCAGCTTCAGTTTCCAAAAAAATTCTTCACAGAGACTGGGCAGCTTGTATGTATTCATGTCAATGAATACTTTCATACTTATTATCCACAGTAAACTCGGGCTCCCCCAGTTAGCGTCCCCTTAAACAGCTGGTGACTGAACAAGTGAAGATCGGCAGTTGGGAGTCACTCAAAGCTCGTGAGTCAGAAACAGTCCTGAAAAAAACTTCCCAAGAGCCGCAGGACTTGCTGACACTGGGAGGAGCAGGAGGTGGGGGCTCAGACGGAGCGGCCTCAGAAATGCCCCAGAATCTCCAGGGAGGCTGCCACAGGGACCCTCTTGGACCTGTGTGCCTGGCACTAAGTCAAAAGCATGTCACCCTCACTGCCATGCCAGGAGGCTGGCATTTACGCATCTCCATTTCACTGATGGAGAAACTGAGGTTCGGCACGGTGAGGGACACAGCCTGCATTTAAAGTGCAGGCCTTTGAGGGGTCATGGGCACTACGCTGGTGGGAAACAGAAGTCTGGGGGTGAAGTGTGGGTGAGGCTGGGTACCCTCTGTGGAGACTGGTCCTGATTGGGCATGACTGCTGAGTGATGGGCACCACCCTCATCAGGTGGGTGAGCAGTGGCCTCTCCTCCCCAGGTCCCTTTTATCAGGACCAGCCACACAGGCCCAGGCCCAAGGAGGCCTCTCAAGGCTCAGGGGCCCTGGTGGCCTATCTCTCGACTCTCTGGTTCCTGTTGGCCAGAGCCCTGTCTCTTCCAGGCAGCACCCGGGCCCTGCCAGGCAATGCCACCTAAAAAGTCATTGCTGAGGCCTGAAGGGCAAGGGAAGGGCGGAGTCCAGGCTGAGGACAGAAGAGGAAACCTCATGCCTAGCCCCGAAGGGCTTCGAGGACAGTGACGCCAGAGCCACCCTGTGCCTGCAAATCAGGCTGATCCTCCCAGCCCCCAATGAGGCGCGTGCTCACATCCACCGGCTTTGCAGAGAACGGAGCTGAGGCTCAGAAAGGGGCATTCATTTGCCAAGGTCACAGTCACTGAGGCGGAGCAGGCCTCTGAATCCAGGTGTGTTGACTGCAGAGCCAAGATCGTAGCTCGGCAAGGCCAGCCCTGGGCACCAGTCGCGCGGAGCCTGCCCAGCCCAAGTCAGTCAGGGGTGGGGTGACAGCTGTAGTCACGGCACTGGCAGCAGGTGCTGCCTCCTGTGCTCCCTGGGTACATACAGGCTTTGCTCTCACCACTTGTATTCGCTCCCCAAACCCAAGGTTTTTGGAGGGGGGGACTAAGACAGAGATCGGTTAGGTAATTTGCCCACAGCCATACAGTAAGTCCCAGGATTTGGACCCTGCCATGCCAGTATGGTGCCATGCCCTTCACCTTGCACACACCGGCTCAGTAGACAGCAAGTGCTTAAGAGCATTCTGCAGTGAGGCCTGACTCGGCCCCTCCCTCGCTCCTGCAGCCCTCCCCCCACCCTTCCAGCCGCTACCTCTCCCGCCAGCTCTCCTCTGCCTCCAGCCTCTGCACATCACCCCCTTGGCCATCGTCTTCCGACTTCATGAAGGCAACTGCTACTCCGTCCCTGCCATTCTGCTGCCACTCCAACGGTCCTCTCCTGGCTGCCACCATTCTGTGCACACAGGAATGTCCCCTCCCACTTCCCCAAAACCCTTCCTCAGCTTAAAATGCGTTGCCTTCTTCTTCCACCTGCTCCGGCAGGGAGGAGCCCAGCGCATGCCAGCACAGGCAGGGCTGTCCCCTCCCACCCCACCGTGCCTGTGGCCTCAGTCACATCTGCAAAGCACTGTGCAGTTCCCACGGCATCATCTCGCTCCATCACTACAGGGGTTGTAGAGATCAGACTTTATCAATCTTTTATGCAGATGAGAAAACTGAGGCACACAGAGGTTAAGCAAGCCCAAGGTAACACCAGGGGAAGCGCGGGGCTGGGGCTGGACTCCCAGCAGGGCCTGTGACCTCCCGATGCAGCCCCGGGTTCTCCAGCCAGTGTCTCACCAGTCTAAACACCTGCCCACCTCTGGCAGCAGCCAGAGAAGAGGTGACTCGCCCAAGGTCACAAGGAAGCGGAAGCCAACTTGGAACCTGTGCCAGGCACCTTCTGGGGTCACCTCCAGCCCCTGTGGCCTCCTGGCCACCAGCCAGCTGGCCCTGCACCCTCCCTCCCAGAGGAGCCCGCCTTCCTTGGGAAAGGGCGAGGTAGCAGTGAGGGGGGCAGGGCCCGCTCCTGAGTGGGCCGGGCAGGCGGAAGCTGCTGCTGACAGCTCCCAGGTTCCTTGGCAACTGTCACGGACCTCCTCCCCCTCCCTTATCTCGGCATCAAGGTAACAATAATAATCACTCCTTCAGAGTGCAGCTTTTTGTACTTTTTAAAAGCCCTCCTTATCTGCTCTCCCCTGGGACTCTCACCGGAACTGGAGGGGGAGATAAGGCAGGGAACAGGATCCCCAATTCTCAGAGGCACAAACTGAGGCACGAAGGGTTAAACCACTGCACAGAGGTGACTGGCAAGGCGGGAGAATGAGGGATGAGAACTCTGGCTTCCACCAGACCACACAAGGACAAGGACCCTCCAGGGCGTCACATCCCACAAGCCAGCAGGGCCTGGCCCAGGCTCGGTGCGGGAGATGGCGAGGGTGCCGAGGGTGGGTGGCCCGTGTCTCCCTTGCATGCACCCCACCTTTGAGCCAGCTGCAGGGTGGTGGCAGGGCCCTGTCTCTTCTCTCACCTGCGAAGTGAGAGGTCATGGGCCCCTTCGCAGGGCGGCCGTGCAGCACGGGACAAGCCGTCGCCATGATTCCTGTCCGCCACCCTTGTGAGCACCAGGCTGTCCTGTGTGTTAGCCCTCCAGCCCGACAGAGGGCCACTCTGATGGAGTCCTTGGGTGGGCCTGGCCCTCCTGTCCCCGCTCTCATGCCTCTTTGCCCCTGCCCTGCCCTGCCACTGTGTCCCTGCAGGTGGCCACCAGAGGCACCATGCTGCTCACCCAGAAACCTTTGCTGGGTCCCCTCTGCGGGGGGTCCCTGGCCTCCTTTTCTGCCCGGCAAACCATTCATGCTTTGAAATGCAACTTAATCAGGTGGAATGCTGGTGCCAGAGCAGTGACCTATGACCGCCAGCAGGGTGGAGGGACTGAGTGGGATAACAGGCAGCACCCTCAGGAGGTCTGGAGGACAGATAAGGGACCACAACAGACCACAAAGAAGGATATGTGGGGGCTCTCACCCCCACAGAGGTCAGGAGGGGCAGCGCAGGGCCAGTTCCCTGGTTTCCCTCGTCTCCGTGGGACCAGCTGGTGTCATCCCTGGTGTGTGCGGTGGTGGGAAGGGACTGGGGGGGGGCATCCTGCTCTCTCCTCTTGGCATGGGGCTTGGGGTGCTGTAATCTCCAGCTGCTGGCCTCAGGTACTGTGTCTGAGGGGACTCACCTGAAACCAAAGCCAGGCGCTGCCCAGAGCCGGCTGTCCTGGGGGGCCACAGAGGCCCATTGTTTTCTGAGCTCAACCATGTGGCACTGCCCTCCCCACGGCTCCTCCTGCCGAGGTGCCAGGGAAGGTGGCCAGGGGTGCAGGTGAGCAGGTTTCCAAAGCGAGGCCTGGGCCCTGCCCCATGCTTGGCTCCCTTGCTCACCTTGGCCAGCACAGAAAGGTCGTGTGGATAAGGTGGGGAAGGTCAGGAGCATGTCGGTTACATGGGGGCTGTGACGTCATCTAGACCTTAGGACAACAACCAGAAGGGGTTCTGTGCCAGCATGGTCCCCAGTTCAGAGATGAGGAATCTCAGGCTTCAGGACGGGTCTTTAGGGAATCCAAGCTGGGCAGAGTGGGTAAGCAGAAGGTGGCCATGGGGTTGGCGCAGAGCCCAGACACCCGGATCCCGGAGCTGGCCAGGTGGTGGCCTCCTGAGCAAACAGTCTGCTGGCACTTGGAGGGGAGGTCACAGGACGGCCCCGCCCCAGTGCAGCACCTGGGGACCAGGCCTGTCACCCGCCCACCCAGGTGGCTGGCCCTCCGGCATCCCTGGGGATTCCAGCGCAAGGCCCTCCCACACCTGGGCAGGGAGGAGGCGGAGAGCTGCAGTGACCTGGCTGGGCCCTCGTCTGCTAGGCCTGCCCTGCTCCCCACACCGTATAAGCGGGCCAGCTGGTCTCATGCCTGCTCAGGCACGAAGGGTGATTGATGGAGTCTGTGCTCCAGAGCTCAAGCCCAGCCACCCACTTCCCACCCGCTGGGCCCAGGACAGTCGGCCATGTCAGCTCGCACGAGCTGCCCCATCCTCCATTCAACACGGAGCAGTGGGTGCCCTTCCCAGCACCTGTCACCCACAAGTGCTGTTACAGCCTCTGCCATCCTGCTGCCCCGCAATGCCAACCTGTGTCCTCCCTGCCGGGTCTCACTCTGAGCTTGCGCATTCCTTCATGTGGCCTCACTCCGCCCACTGCTCTCCATTCCTACATGCCTTCGTCACAGCACGTGTCCTGATGCCCGCTCGCCCGCTAGGGCAGACAATGGTGCTGGGTGTCAGCCTTGGAGCGGGGTGAGCTGGGCCTGCTCCCTCAAAGCAGGGCCCCAGTAACACCTACCCGGGATTGGAGCCTTCTGTGCTGAGGCCTTGTTTAATCCATCCTGCCCGCTCTGCACCAGCCCGTTGGGGTCGAAGCTGGGGATTGCCCCCTCCAGGGCTCCCGGCCAGGATGGGAAGTCAAAAGCCAAGCTGTGGAGGAGGAAACGGTCACCACCTCCTAAGACACTAAGGAGAAGTCCTGCCATGGCCTGTGAGTCACATGCATGCAAGATTCAGCCACCATAGCCTTCCAAGCCTCAGTTTCTCCTCTGGATCTGGTCTCAGAAAGATGATGCTGAGGTCAGCTTCAGAACCCTACAGAGAGAGAATCGGAGGTGGGACTGGGAAGCAGGCCCAACACGGCCTGGATGGAAACACAGTCCTGGAGGACTTTTTCCTGTGGAGGGACCTTGCTCTCTTCTCTGAGACTCAGTTTCCCCATCTGCAAAATGAGACAGTAACCAGCCATGGTGCCACATGCCTGGAATCCCAGAGCTCTGGAGACTGAAGCAGGAGGACTGTTGTGAGTTTGAGGCCAGCCTGGACTACATAGTAAGTTCAAGGCCAGCCTAAAATACAGAGTAATACTCTGTCATGAAAAACAGAGAGAGAGAGAGAACTGCAGGATTGTAATAAGGAATAAATTAGAAATTGTAGGGCCGGGGAGTTAGCTCAGTGGTTCCAGCGCCTGTCTTGCAGGCGCAAGGGCCCGGGTTCGATTCCCCGGTAACCACATATAATACTGGGTGTGGAGACCCACACCCAGCAGCAACCAGTACCACATACCACAGTGCCGGGCGTGGTGGCTCACGCCTGTAATCCCAGCACTCGGGAGGCAGAGGCAGGAGGATTGTGATGTGAGTTTGAGGCTGAGCTCGGGGCCAGCCTGAACCACAAAGCGAGACCCTGTCTCAAAAAACCTAAAAATAAAAAAAATTAAAAAAAAAAAAAAAAAAAAAAAAAAAAAAAAAAAAAAAAAGAAATTGTATGTCCCATCTCACTAGCCCTCAGTTGAGTATACGGAAGGTACCCAATACATCACAACGTGGAGTGAAAGTACAGACTAAATCCTGCGTGTAACACTTACTCTGCCATTTAACAGCTGTGTGGCCTTAGACAAGTTACTTAACCTTTCTGAACCTTAGTTTCCTCGTCTATAAAATGAGAGAATCCTTTTCCCAGCGGTGCAGGGGGCAAGAAAGTATAGCTGCCCTTCAGAGGCCACCCAGCCATGCCCGTCACAGAAGAAGCCAGCCCACGGTCAGCCCAGCAGTGCTCCACTTGGCCTGTCTTCCCTGTAGGTGCTCACGTGGGGTACAGACATAAGAACACAGCTGCTCCCTGAAGCAGGGTTCCCAGAAACCGAAGTCTAGATCTCACATCAAGGCTCATGAAAAGGAGGTTGGTTAGCTGGCTGTGGTGGCTCTCGCCTGTAAGCTCAGCACTGGAGAGGAAGAGGCAGGTGGACTGCTGTGAGTTTGAGCTCGCCTGGGCTACATAGTGAGTTCAGGGTCAGCCTGAACCACAAAGCGAGACCCTGTCTCAAAAAAAAAAAAAAAAAACAGAAAGAAAGAAAGAAAGAAAAGGGGGTTGATTAAATGTATCAAAGACCAAACGAGCTATGGAGTCCTAGGCAGCAAGGATAAAGGTACCGGAAACATATTGCCAAGAGAAGAAAGCAAATTTCACATTGCCAAAATCTTACATGTAAAAATGACATACAGACATTTACGTGACTTATCTCTGAGAAGCAGAGTCTCTTGGAACTTCTGCTTTCCAAGGCACATATTTTTCTGCATCATTTGAAGTTTTACAAAAACTTATTACTGTAATCAAAAAATTGAAGATTTTTTTGGTAATCAAAAACCTGTAACAGCAAGGCAGGATGGAGCATGCCTGTAATTCCAGCCCTCAGGAGGCTGAGGCAAGAATTTGAAGCCAGCCTGGACTACATAGTGAGATTAAGGCCATCCTAAAGTACATAGCGAGACCTTGTCTCAAAAAACAAAAATACACATGCACACACACCCACACAGAGGATTAAAAAACAAAAACAAAAAAAATACTATAACAGCTGGGGATAGGAAAGGCATTCCTCTACTCCCAGCCAAGAGAACTGAGTTGTAGCCCAACCTGAGCAACTTATTGAGAGACCCTGTCTCAAAAATTAAAATTTAAAAGGCCTGGGGAGACTGGGGGTTTAGTTCAGTGGTGCTGCACCTGTCTTGCAAGTGCAAGATCCTGAGTTCGATCCCTGGTACCACAAAAAAAAATTTTTTTAATAAAAAATAAAAAGGCTGGTGATTTGGCTCAGTGTGAAGGCTCTGGGTTCAATTCCCAGTACCACAAAACAAAACAAAATACCACAAAACCTGCTCTGGTGGCACACATCTATAATCCAGCTATGTAAATTCAAGCACAACTTGGGCAACGTCATGAGAACCTGTCTCAAAATAAAAATAAAAAAGATCTAGGAATGTAGCTCAGCTCTTCCCAGGACTGCAACAAAAGCCTCAAAACAAAGAGGTGTAGGGAGAGCAGAGGAGTGGGAAAAAATGAGAGTTAAGATGTGTCATGTATGGTACAAACCCTCAGTATTGAATGTCCTCATAATGTATGTATAAAATGTACAATTAAAATTTTTTCGAAAGGGCCGGGGATTTAGCTCAATGGTTCCGGCGCCTGTCATGCAAGCGCAAGAACCTGGGTTCGATCCCGGTGACCACATACCTATACTGGGTGTGGAGACTCACGCTCAGCAGCAACCAGTACCACAGACCACAGTGCCGGGCGTGGTGGCTCACGCCTGTAATCCCAGCACCCGGGAGGCAGAGGCAGGAGGATTGCTGATGTGAGTTTGAGGCTGAGCTCAGGGCCAGCCTGAACCACAAAGCGAGACCCTGTCTCAAAAAAAAAAAAAAAAAACCTAAAATTTTTTCGAAAAAAAAAAAAAACACCTCAAAAACCAGGCACAGAAACACACACCTGTATTTCGGGTCTTGGGGAAACTGAGGCACAAGGATCATTTGGCCCCAAGAGGTTAAGACCAGACTGGGAAATACAGAAAGACCCTGTCTCCTTAAAAAAAAAAAAAAAAAATCAATAAAAACAGAAACAACACATGCAGTGACTCAGCCAAGTACTGACTCCTTTACCTTTTCCAGTCACCCGGAGGGGACAGGTCATTCACACACGACTCCAGGGGTGAGGCGCTGACACCAAAGGAGGCCATTCACCGGGATCAACTGCTCTCGGCAGCAGCGACACAGCCAGGCTACCACCCAGCTCCGGACGGCCTCAGAGGCCCCCACGCTGACTGCTCCAGTAGGCAGCCTACTCTGTGGGGCAGGCAGAGGGCAGGCAGGACAGAATGGTAATCACTATATAGGGGGCCCAGGGCTGTGTCCTGGACAGCAGCTGTCCTGGGAGCCGGGCCACCTGGAGCTCACTTATGGGGTACAGGACTGTCACCTCATTTGTGAATGCAAACACAGGCCCCAGCTTTGTAGCCCAGGCTGGTGGATGCCCAGCTCCACCCGCAGCACTCCCAGGAAGGTAGCCAGGGCCATCCCTTCCCTGGAGCTCCGAATAACTTTCAACCAGATCAACCTGTTCCAGAAGAATCCAGCTGGGAAGGTCACTTGTCGCACACACAAAAACTGTCTCTGTGACAGCTTGGATGTGGACGGGTGTCCTCATGGGCCCGTGAACACACCCGGCAGTCCTGACCACTCAATCACTAATGTGACCCCTGGTGCGAGTCTCTTTCCTTTCTGAGCCTCAGTTTCCACTGTAAAATGGTGTTGCTAGTTCCTCCCGCCGGCTGCCAGAATTCAGAGAGTGCACTGGACAGCACCAGCCAGCTCTGGGCCTGCAGCGAGGAGGCTGCCTGCACGTGTGTGTTGGGTCGTGTGCCCCCAGGGCCAGGGCTGGGCGGGCACCAGGCAGGTGGGTGGGTGTCTGCCACCTGTCGGAGTCCCCCCTGGTTCCTGCAGCAGCTCTGCCTGGTGGCATGACAGGGGGTGTGACTCCGTGGGGGAGGATGTGTGGGGAGGCCTGGGAGAACGGAAGAGGATGAGGGAGCGAAAGCGCTCGTGTCTGGGTGTGCGTGGGCTTGTGTGCCGGCGTGTTTGGATGTGATCACGCCACCCATCACACGCAGAGTGAGGCAGGAGGCCTCACGTGGCCCACGAGGCCCTGCGTGTCTGCACCACCCTCGATCCCTCCCACCTCATCCCGGCCTCCTGCCTCGCTCCCCACCCGCTCCCTCCCACCTCCAGGCCTCTGCACACACCGAGGGCACCGGTCACACCCTCTCCACCTGCCCCAGAACGCAGCACATGCTACTTCCGTCTTCCTTCCCTCCCCCTCCCCACACCGGGAGAACACACGCATACCAGCTTTCCCAAAGCCGGCCTGGGCTGCTCAGTTTGGCTGGCACACTCCGTGATGTGATTACTGAACCACGACCAGTCTCTCCCTTCAGGATGGGGCTCCCGGTCAGGACTGGGCTGTTTCTAGTCAGGGCCCCATTCTGATCTGACGCCTGAGTGAACGGATGCTCGTCTCTGCTCAGGACAGAGCTGCTCTGCTCTGCTCTGCTCTGCACAGCAGCCTGTGTGTGAGCAGGAAATGCGTGTGCGTGTATACAGGGTCATCTCATACCTCCGGCCTCCCCTGGGGACAGGTGAGCTGGGGATAGTGAGGCTTCCAGTGCCCAGGGCCAGGCTGGCTGGGTTGGAGGAGGCAGGCCTTTGTTCCCGGCCCCCTTACTCTGTGCTCCCCCCAGAACAAGGAACGAGCCTTCAGCGAGGGCCTGGCACTGCCTGGCACACACTCCCTCTCCCCTCTGCCATCTCCTACCCCTGCTGGCTCAGTTTCCACCTGTCTCCCCCACTGGAAGGGGGCCAGGGTGAGGCCAGGTGACACACCCACCCAGGCCCCTGCATCTCTCCCCTTCACAGACGAGGACCTGGCACAGGACAGGAACTTGCAAGCATTTGCTGAGTGCACATATGTCGAGTGGTAGCCTTGAAAGAATTCTATGAGGTGAATACTACCTCTCTACAGGCACAGAAACAAGTTCAGAAACGTCGGGCCCTGCTCAAGGCCACACATTCAAAGCGGAACCGGACCAATATCTAGCCTCACTAGGCATAGTACCTCACAGTCTGTCATTTCCAGATGTCCTGACCCCGCCTTCACCTCTCCTACAGCCCTGTCTGGCACAACTACACAGGGCCCCAGGGCAGCCCTCTCGAAGCTCCTCCTCCCTGACACTCCCTCACCATGCAGTAGGTGCGTCTCATGTACCCACTGCACAGAGGAATAAACCAAGGCCAGCTAGGCGGGGGCCGGAACTTGGGATAAGGATCTTCGCCCGGGGCCCAGTGCCACAGTGGCACACGTGCTCCACACAGGAGTCTCGCCATTTGCAGTCTCACCCTCTGTACCCCCAGCACAGGGTATTAGCAATGACAAGGGCAAATAAGAGCTGGCACCCATGGGCCCTTGCCCTGTGCTGGGCCTGGTTCTGTGCCTGGACCCCACTGTTCCATTTAACCCCCACATCAGTCTGCAAGGACGCACATGCATTGCCCCCACCTGACAGGCACAGAAACTGAGGCCTAGAAAAGTTGGCCAACTGCTGATGGCAGGGCCAAGGTGCCAGGCACTTGGACTGGCTCAGTGTCACGGAGCCCGTCCTGGAGTGGGGAGCAGAGCGGGAGCAGGGGCGGGACCAGCCTGCTGCCCTCCTCTTTGGCCAGCGCCCCTGCCCGCTCTGTGCTGCTGATCTGCTGCCCGATCCTGGAGCTTTCTCCAGCACGTGATCTCTTGCTTTCTCTCAGTGCCACTTGGCCCGGTTGGGCCACCTGCTCCAAGAAGCCTCCCAGCCTCCTCAGCGCAGAGGACGCCCTTCTGAGGACCCGCTACCTCCCCAGTCAGCACGTCACTGCCAGAGAATGACCCTCGTCGGCTCCCCTCTAGACTGAGGACTCCATGAGGAGGTGACCTTCTCTGCCATCCCACTCCCTGCCCACGCAGCCTTGGCCCTTTGGCGGCCCCACACTAATGCTTGTTGGGTTAGTTTGCTGAACAAATGCATAACTATTTGGGAAAGACACCGAGCTCAGGAAAGGCTTGTCTGGGTCTGACATGTTCGGAAAGACCCTCCTTAACCAGCTGCGTGGGGCCTGACGCTCCACTGATACACAGTCCCTCTTAGATGAATGAGTCTTTTCTCTCAAAGTGCAGTGGACATTCCTCGAGGCCCACATAGGACTCATTCCATTCTAAGCAATAATGCTTCTGTGGTTATGGACACCCTGAGGCTCAGAGAAGCAAAGGAGATTGGGTAAGGCGCACAGCCAGCGAGGGAAAGGTAGGGTGGGTATCTGAGCTCCAATACACCTAACTACAGAGCCTAGATCTCCCCAGGTACCACCAAGAGACTGGCATAAGCAAGGCCAAGGTGGGCAAGACCTCAGGCCAGGACCTCAGAGCACAAGAGCCAGTTCTTCATGGTGAAAAGGGACAGGAGGGACTGTGCACAGAGACACGGGCCCTGCTTCCCAAAGCCACACAGCAAGAGGCAGCCCGGGACCAACCCTGCCTGGAGGGGATTTTCTCTGGTCTCCCAAAGCTACAGGGAAGCTCCCTGGCAGAAGAGGCCTCTGTCTAGGGCTCATCTAGGGCCCCACTCAAGGGGAGGACAGGAAGAGTGGCAGGCGCTGTGGCTGGAGGGCTGGCAGCAGCTAAGCTAACCAGAGGGTGAAGGGAGAAGGCAGCAGGAGCAATGCTAGGCCCAGGAAGGGCAGCTGTGGGGAGATGTGGTCTCCACTCTCCCCTCCTGGAAGGGCGGCTATGGGACAGGGGCACAGCGGGCACTGAGGCTCAGGCTGTGGCTCTAGGGAAGGGAAGGCACTGATGCCCCTCCAAGCTGCCCAGCGATGGCACGGGCTCCATCGTGGCGGTGAGCCTCCTGTCACAAGGAAGCTCCAATGGAAGCTTTGCCAAGAGACCTCGAGTGGGTCCTTGGCCTTTCTGCCTCAGTTTCCTCAGCCTTACCCAGACGTAACAATGGTACCTGCTTTATAGGGGTGAAATTCATCCATGGGGCCAGAGCGCTTTGGGACTTAGCCTGGCTCATAGCAAACGCCTGAGAAGACCACTTCCTGGGAGCTGGTAACCCCGCTTCAAAACTCAGGCTCCCATCTGGGTTGAGCTCCTTGTCTGTTTACTGAGAGTCTATCTGTCTCCCTGATCCCCAGATTACAAATAAGGAGACTGAGGCTCAGGAGATAAAGTACTTGCCAAGGCAAGATCTCTGATGAGAGAGACTGGCCTGTCTCACTGCTCACTGGCTCTGCAGTACTGAGAGCCAAACCTGCACACAGCAGGCGATGGCTCTGAGCAGTCCCAGCCCCTCTCACAGTGGCTTCCAGGCCAGGCGGGTCAATGGGCTCAGCACCGGCATCCATGTCCCGGCCCCCAGTAGGACCATCTCATTCTGGCTGGGCTGGGACAACAAGGCAGGTGCTGCCTTGGCATTTGCCTGGCAGGTTCCTGCCCAGAGGTAGTGGCAGGTGTGGGATCAGGAGGCAGCTGCCAGCTCCCTGGCCTGGTCTCTGCCAGCTGCCTGCCAGGGGCCTACCCACCAGATACATAATAGATGAGGAGACCCAGCGGGCCCTGCCTGCCTGGCATTTCAGAGCCTCTAATGAGGCCAGCCTTGAGCTTCCTGCAGCAGCGCACGGGCCCCAGGGCCTCTGCGTGATCCTGAGAGGAGCCACCTGAGGACAGGGCCACCCACCTACGCCCACCACTCAGCCCAGCAGCTTCGATGGCTCGGGTGCAGGCTTCCCTTGTGTGTGTTGGCTTCCCCCTCACTGGCAGCATGCCCCGTGGCAGCCACCTCCTCGCTCTGAACCTCAGTTTCCTCATCGGTAAGACGGGGAGGAGCAGGGTTAGCGTCTCTTCTATAAGGCTGGTGTCAAGATGGAGAGAAACAGGTGCACTGAAGCACCTGGCCCAGGGCCCAGGACACAGGACATGTCCCCTACGGGGAGCAACTGATATGGCAGTCATGAGGGTACATCTCAGTGAGCACACGGGACCTCCCAGGGATACGTGGGGCACACGGTGACTAGGGAACCGGGGACCATTCTAGGCGACACATTTTCCCATTCCCCATCTCTGACACAGTCAGAGGCAGGAGAGAGACCCAGACACAGCCCTTATCAGCTGGGTGACACTGGGCCGGAGTCTTTTCTGTTTTTACTCTTGACTTTGGCCTCTCAGGTGGGGACACTGAGGCCAACCTGCAGAGCTTAGCTCAGTGCAGGGCGCTCCCCATGCTGCGCCCTTGCAGGGTCCTGTCTCTTGCCAGGATCCCAGTTTTAAGGCCGAAGTCACCTTTCTGCTTCTCAGGGGTGCTCTCAGGAACCCTTGCTTTGGGAAAGCCCGCCTTGCCTCCCCACTCCCATCCAAACCCACCCTAAACTGTTGGCCCACATCTGGACTGTGCTTCTGTTGTTCTCCGGGCTGCAGGACCAGAACCCCTCCCCAACCCCCACCCTCTGACCTGCGCTATGCTGCTCTGAGCACCCCTTTACTGCGGCTCCCCAACTGAGGGGTGTGAATGGGGGAACTTGGCCTCTCCTGGGCCTCACAATCTCCTGCAATCTCCTGCAATCCAAGCCCCAACCTCTTTAGCTTTTTTCTGAAAGGCAGCAGCCAACTCACGCCTCGTCCGGGAGGCTTTCCCAGACTACTGACACCTTCATTGCTCTGCTTTCTGAACACGTTCACTTCAGTTCCACAGCGGTGACGCTTTCACCGGCACAGGTGCCCTGCAAGACCAGTGAGAGCACAGCCCGGCCCCGCGGCTCCGGGTGGGCGTCACGAGGTCAAGCCCTAAGCAACCAAGCAGCCACTGCTTCTCAGAGCCCCGCCTGCCTCCTGCCTGGAGAGGGTGTGGACACACCCAGCCCGCTTCCTCACCTTCCTAAAGTAGCCAATCCACAAACAGCAGTGAGCAACAAGGGGGCTCAGACGGGGCGAGTGACCTGCCCAGAGCCACACAGCTAGAAAGCGGCAGAGGCTGATTTAGTCCACACGGTCCGACTCCCAGGAGTGATCTCTGACATGCGCCTGGTGAACAGCAGAGGCGCACTCAAAGGTCTGGAACAGGGGACTTTTCAGCTAGTCAGGGCCCCTACTGCACAGGAAGGCGGCGACAGGCCTTGAATGCAAAGAAGACGGTCACGACTGGTCAGAATAGCCACCATTTACCAAGCAATAAATAGACGCAGGACACAGGCTTAGGACAGAACAATCGGCTTCCGGGCCGGAAGGGAAGGCTGGGGGTTAGCACCTTGGACAGCGACTGGATAGGCGGGCTCGGAGAAAGGCATTGTGGGTAACAGGCATATCCGGGGGCTGCAGAATCTTAATTCACAGATGTTCACTGAGGCCCAGAGAGGGAAAGGGACTTACTACAAATCTCACAGCTGCGCAGTCACTTTCGGTCCTCAATCCTTATCTCTAATTCTTGGTACAGGGCCCTGTTTTCAGTATATGTTCCGCCAAAGCCTGCACCAAGGCTCTCTGAAGTGGCCCTCTGGGTCACCTCTCCAACTCCAAGTCTTCCCTCAAGCACAGCTCTGTCCAGACCCTTCCTGTGGCCTGGAGGCCTCAGGACAAAGTAATTGAGACTGGGCCGAGGACAGTCTGAAGACGGAGGTTCATATCCCAGCTCTGTGCTGCGTGACCTGGGGGGACTTACTTTCCTGCCTCCACGTTGTCACCTTAACTCAGGGATGTGCCCAAGGCTCTGTGGAGGCTGCACGCCAAACACTCAGCCAGGCGGAGCAGGTGCCTGACGGCTGTGGCTGGGGATGTTATCACTGAGGTCCTGATAGGAAAGGCAGCATCTCCCTTCTCTGTCCCCATTTCCCCCAGTCCACCCTGCTCTGGACTCAGACTGGGCAGCGCGGCAGCAGATACAGCTCAGAACGGGCGAGCGCTGGCCCGGGCTGCACGGGGAATATCAAAGGAAAAGGGAAAAGGAGAGGCTTGGCCCAGACACCCCATGTGCTCCTGCCGGGGTGTGGCTTCCCAGGGGTTCTAACGGCAGACGGGAGTCTTCCTTCCAGCAGCTGGGGGCACCATGGGGTCCACAGCCCCCAGGAAGCCCTCCGCAGGGCAGGAAGCAGGAGCCTGAGCCGCTCGGGTTCTCTCCAGCCCCAGGGGAAGTGGCAGCAGGAGCTGCAGCCATACCAGGCCCATGTGATGCTGGTGCCAGAGAAGCCGGCCGGGGTGAAGATGCACCCTGTTCACTGCCTCTCCGTGCTGGGAACCGCGGGCACTGCAGCTCCCTCCCCTCCTCCAATGGGAGGGCAGCTCAGACACAGGCTGGCCTTAAACTTGCCATCCTCCTGCCTCAGCCTCCTGCCTTGCCATCCTCCTGCCTCAGCTGCAATGGTCTTGAACTCCCACCCCCAGAATTAAATGGGGTATCTCAGTCCACATTTCACAGATGAGAAAACAATCAGCGATGTTAATACATCACTGAGAGCAGTGATGGAGCTAGTTCTAAAAATGATTTGTCTGGCTCCACGCTCAGCTCCAGGAAGAACTGTGTGGGCGCTGAGGACAAGGTCTTTCACCCCTGCAGGGTTGGTGGGTCTAGCCCATTATCATTATCATGGGGAGAATGGGCTGAGGGTTCCTCAGCATCCCCAGTACTCACCACAGGCTGCGCCGAGGGGAAGAGGACCTGTCCACCCTGAAACAGCAATGGACAGTGGTGAGGGGTGCCCTCCAGCCATCCTGGCCCCATCCTGCCCCCCAGAGGCTGGATCAGGCTCTGCAGTCACAGCTGCCCTGTCAGGTGAGGGGCAGGGGCAGGGGCAGGTGTGGGGGTCAGGGAGAAAGGATTGGGACTGTGGAGTGTTAGCAGGGTAGGCCCAGGACAGGTGGAACAGGACAGTATGGCTACCGCACTCTGGGGCTAGAGGAGGCCCTGGGTGTGGTGGGCCAACTGATGTGTGTGGTGCCTCCGGCGTGTGGCAGGCAGGAGGCGGCACACTCGCGCCCAGGCCCACAGCCACCTCAGTCCCCGCACTGGAGCACCCTCATAGGCACCTGGGGGACAGTGCCTGGAAACTGGGAGAGACCCACGAAGCACTCCCTCCGCAACACACGTCTCTGCCTGCAAGAGCTCTGGGCGCCCAGACTGTGTTGCCACCTACCTAAGGACCACCTCCACAAGATGCGGACTGTGCCCGACGCCGACCCTCAGTCCCACTGCCTCTAAGGGCACCTTGGGGTTGGCTGCATCGGGGACTCCACCCTCCTGCCCAGCCAGGGGCCAGGAGGCTGGGTGTCTGTTGGGACAACAAACAACCCCTGCCTTCTGCCCCTAGGCAAGAAGAAAGGAGGGCGCCAAAGCCTGGGCCAGCTAGAAGGTGGCCTCTGGGAGTAGGGCTGGCGTCCTGGGTCAGCCAAGGGGAAAGCCTGCCAGAGAGGACAGGCTCACCCAAGGGCCCACAACAGACCTGGCCCCACTCTGGCTGCCCTTCGGCATCAGCTGACGAGGAAGGGGGGGTCAAGTCCCAGATGAGGAGGAAGGCTCTTAGGTCCCACTCAGGCCCCTCAGGGTCCCCTGGGAGGCTGAGCGGCCCTAGACAGGAGCTTTGAGAGCACTAATTCCACCTTGGCAACACCCAGGTCCCGACCCGAGAGCTCCACACGTCAGCACCGCCCCCTCTGCACGAGGGAGATGGCCTGGCAAAGGTCATGCAGCCCTTGGGCCAGAAGGGGCCTCGGGGCCCAGGCTGTGTGCCCCATCTTCTTGCCAAAACTCTCCTAGGGGCACAAATCTCCACCCACCTCTGAGGTCTGGGGTGGTCAGGAGAGACAGTGACCCTGGGATAGACCCAGCCACTCTGAGGAGGTGCCCCTTCCACAGAGAGGCTGCAGCTGAGGCCGGGTGACCTGGGTGCCCACCCACTCCAGCAGGGGCTCCCCTGGCTGGCTGCCGACACCCCACACACCACCCATGCGCTCACGCACTGCACACACGCTCACACAGGCAGCCT
Organism: Petromus typicus; assembly: GCA_004026965.1. Taxonomy (NCBI): domain Eukaryota; kingdom Metazoa; phylum Chordata; class Mammalia; order Rodentia; family Petromuridae; genus Petromus; species Petromus typicus. Next base: position 48,585 of record PVIR01001223.1, on the reverse strand, counting down.
CCGCAGGTCACGCGCATCCGCTGTCATGCTGCTAGTCACGCACCCACGAGTCCCACCCCACACTCGGGTCGCGTGTGCATGGGGACGCCCAAGCGGAACATTCGGGACACGCTCAAACACACTCAGACCTGGAGACTGCGCGCTCTGCACACTGGGGCCGACGCGCCCGCGCGAAGTCCCAGCTCGGAACCGCCGGCTCCGTCAGGACCGCGGGTACCGCGCACCTACCCGCCGTAGGCGCCGAAGGTGAAGCTGCGCCGCCGGCCGCTCATGGTGCCACCGCCGCCGCCCGCCTGCCAGCCCGGCCCGCCCGACAGCCCGACCCGCCCGCAATCACCCCGGCAACGCGCGCCCCGCCCCGGCCGGCCGGGAAGGGGGCGCTGGCTGCTCCAGCTGCCCCGCAGGGCGCAGAAAGGGCCGCTTGTTTGCGCTGCCCTCCCGGCCAGCAGGCGGGGCTGCGCGGGGGCGACACCTCTGCTGTGCCCCAGGGCCACCGGCCTTGGTCAGCGCCCAGCCGTCACCCCGGGCGGAAAGCACAGCGGCCGGTCGGTCGGGGCGCTCCACTCCGTGCGAGGGAGCCGGTTCTCCAGTCCTAAAGACGAGGCCGGGCAGAGGCCTGGCACCCGCAAACACCAAACACACACAGCCCCTCCGGCCGGCGAACGCTCAGAAGGAAGAGCAGAGGCTCGCTGGTCCTTTGCCCACTCTCACCCCCCGTTTGACCGCCCCAGCCCAGCCCCGTCCGGAAATGTCCTCCCCCTTGGCTCTGCTGAGGAGGCTGCCTCACTTTGGAGATGTCCCAATCGTCACTGGCCCCAGAACCGGAGATGGAACCCAGCACCTTTGCGCTGAGCTACAACCTCAGCCCTCTTTGATTTTTTTATTTTGAGACATGGTCTAAGTTGATAAGTTGACAAGAGTGGACTAGAACCTCCCATCCTCGTTTCTGCCTCAGCCTCCCAGAGACCCCCGGCTCCTGTCCACACTTGAAAATGTTTGCAGCTCAGGCTCCTTCACAGAGCCACCTTCGGAGGGGAGCAGCCTGGGTCCTGAGGCCAGTCACTCACCGCACAAACACTCTTAAATTCCTCTGCTGCACAGTCAGCCCAGTTGCCAGGCCCCCTGCTCTGACCCACTTGGAGATGCATCGGCCCACACTGTGGGCACTGGCGCAGGCCAGGACTCCTCACGGAGGGAGGGCTCAGTCCCCCTCCTCTGCACTCAGGGGCCCTGCCAGATCCCTGGGGATTCCCTCAGGACTTTCTTAGGGGAGCGAGGGAGGAAGGACTGAGGGGTGACTGCTGGGGACAGGGCCAGCCCTGTGCCTCAGGACCTCCCCCTCCACACTCTTTTCACCCAGGTCCCTGCTGCTCCCACCCAAGACCTGCCTCCTCTTCGCACCTCTTGTGCTCAGTGCCTGGCAGGGCCAGCACTAGTTGCCACCCTAGTAACCCACCTGCCCTGGCCTGCGGCACCCACAGGCTCTGGCCCCCTGGGCGGGACACCTGCTCCTCTCTGGGCTGCCAGCCCTGGGTGGAGGACCGATGCGTGTGGGGCCCAGTCCACACGGGAAGTTGGGGCTGGGGGATGGTAAGGGGGAAGCTGTGGGAGCCCCAGGCCGCCTGAGGAGGAGGAAGTCCCTCCTACCTTCCTTCTTTCCCTTCCTCCCTGCTTGCAAGGGAAAGGAGGAGCGAGGCCTGGTGCAGGGGACGCACACAGTCATGCTGGGTCCAGGACTTCAGCCCTCTCTGCCCACTGCAACCTCTTGGGCTTGCAGCCCAGCCTGGCTAGTCTCATTCAGGGTGACTGATTCCTGAGTGGGCTCTGCGTGCCCAGTTGGCAGGGCAGCTGAGGAGCCTGCACCGTGCCAAGTTTCCCAGCCAGGCCTGGCCCCCAGAAGGCCCTGCTGGTGCTGGGACAGTGGGCCCTTGAGAAGGGCCATAGGAGCGGCAGGGTTCCCACCAAAGACAAAGAGCCCAGTGTGGGCTCCGGCCTCTGGGCTCTGACCAGCTGCAGCTGCCTCCTTGGCAAGGGTGGGGGCGGGGTGGCCCCTGGGGGTCATGTCCCTCAGGCCAGAGACATGCAGGACACTCCGGGTGACTCCTGGGCCCTCACACAGCAGCGGAATACAAAGAGGCCTACTTAACCTGAAAGATCACCCAGCTCCTCCAGGGCTGGCGTCCAGGAGCATTCGAGGTGCGCAGCATTTGACATCTGCCAGGCTTTCTCTCCCAAAGCTCAGCCTCTGACAAAACCGGGTTGTGCCGATCAATCGCATGGTAACAGAAATGTTTGTTTCCGTCACAAGAAAGAGGGGCAGGCTCCCATGTCTACCGCGGTGTGTCCCCAGGCCAGCTCGGAGGGGCTCTAGGATCTTAGGAAACTGTCTAAAAGCCTCCGGCAAAGCCCGGGGATGCACATGTGCTACCTGCATCCACAACTGGGTCGGGCGCAGTTCCCCTGAAAGTGTCAGAGATGCAGGACAGAGTAGGAGGCTGAGTTTGTTTGTTTGTTTGTTTTTTAAACGAAGTTTTTTTGTTTTTGAGTTAAAAGACTGAAAGTGAGGAGCAAGAGGCGGAGGAGGAGGAGGAGGCGAAGACGAATGACATAGATGACGAGGGACAAGGGGTGGGGCTCGCACTGCTATCCTTATCCCGGGACCCTCCCAGGGGTCGGCTGGGTGCCTTCATCTTCCTGTGCCTCAGTTTCCCCACCTGTGAAGTGGGGTTGGTGATGCAAGTATCAGTGCCTACTTCACAGAATGCTGCGAACGGTGACACAAATCGCTATCATAAAGCACTAAGAACTGTGCCTGGACCTGAACATGTATTTGTAAAATAAAATCTTTTCGGCGGCGTCATTAGCCCCAGGCTCAAGTGAAACTGCCATCTCTGTCAGGCCAGCAAAGACTTACCAGTAAGAATTCCAAAACACATTCAATGGCCATCGATGGGGCTAAGGACAGAACTCAGTGGCACCTCGCCTGCCTAGCAAGAGCAAGGTGCTGAGTTTGATCTCTAGAACAGGAAAAAACAAAACAAAACATAAACCAAAGAGGCCATCCAGGGGGAAGTTGATAAATAAGTCATATTCCATTTACACCATGCAGAACTAGGCAGCTGTTGGAAAAAATGGGGCTGATCTGTATGTGCACAGGCAAGCAGACGAATAGACACACACACACACAGAGGTCTGCCCACGGTGACGGGCAGCTCCCTACTGCCCGGGTGGGTCAAGTCCACACACTGGCCCGGGAAGCCATTGCTATCATAAAGGCATAGTAGAACCCTCTTCTTACTTTGCTTCCAGCCTTTCCCCCAGAAAACAGAGCAGCTCGTCCCCTGGGGTCTAGGCCTTGCCTCTAGGTGGGATCCTCCCCCTTCCAGGACTCCTAGATTTGCACCCGAGTTGTTCGACATGTGCCAGTGTGGAAACAGGAGCGAAGGGGGCAGGGGCGGAGGCTGCAGAGGTCCCTTTCCACGTTCACCTTGCACTGAACTCTGGGAGTTCCACCTACGTGCCTGCAGCTTTCCCCTCCCGACCTCAGCAGGGAAAAGTCAGGGCACACGGAGGGGCAGCCCCTGGGAAGAGCTTGGTCTGGGCTCCAGATAGGGCAGTGAGGCTGACACTTCTCAGGGCCCCAGACTACCTCCTCCCTGCCCGACTCACTCCCACTCAGGATATCTGCACGGGGGCTTCTGAGCAGAGGTCAGGGCTGTCCTGGGCTTCCTCCTGGTCCGGGCAGGCTCTATGCAGCTTTGCACTAATCGCTTTCCCTCTAGGCCTCAGTTTGCTCTGTTAAACATCCACTCTCACTCCGCTAGGTTAAAGACATAACAACGGAAAAATGTCTGCCTTGAGAGAATTCCACAGGCTCATATAATATAATTATCCTTACTTAGCCCATAGCTTTCCATGCCACACCAGACCCACCCAATCCCAGGGGCTCCAAACCCTGAGCTCCTAGGGAAGTCTAGGGGGAGGGTGTCCTCGGGCCCTGGGAGTGGAGGGAGGGTGGGTGTATCTTGGCTCACCTTCCCTCTGCAAGCTGCTGAAGGCGAGACACCAGTGCAGCCACCCTTGCGCTCGTTAAGACCCCTACCCCATCCAATGGACTCCCGAGACCCCTGCATATTCAGTGTCCCATCAGGCACTGAACAATCTGGCGTGGCCAGAATCAACGTTCTCACTCAGGACTCCACCTCTGAGCTTTTCTCTGGGCCCACAGGCCACGGGGCCCAGGGCGCCCAGGAGCATGGCCTTCAGGGGTCACAGACACACCTATACATGCGTTCGCTCCCTCCTTCCCATCATTCAACAAACATACACTGAGCACCCATTGTGCGCTGGCCCTGCTGGCACTGGTGACAGAACAGGAAGAGACGCAGTCTCCGGTGGGCCTGCATGCCGTACACACAGCGCACACGCGAAGGGACAAGATCTCGGGCCTGGCAATGACATCCAGGTGAGTGAGCCTGGACTCGGCCCCGAGGACCTCAGCCCCACAGTGCGAGCCTGTGCACGTGCGTGAGCTCAGGTGAGGCTCAGGGTTGCAGCTCCCAAATCAGTGCTCAGTCATCCACCGGCTGTGGCTGGGCTCGTGCACTCAGTCAACACAGAAGTCACAGGTCCTCGCTCCCAACACGGCACCTTCACACAACATGTTCACAGATGCCCGTGTACCCGAACTGCCCAGCGCCGGCCAGACCGCCCAGCTAGACACTGTGAAGAACAGAGCAGGAGACAGGGTGATCTTTGGGCATCGGAGAAGTGTGACTGTCTCATCCTCAAGGGAGCAAAGGGGGAGACAGAGGCCACCTCCCCCATCCTGGGGCCGAGACAAGCCAGCCTGCCACTCCTGCTAAGGTGTGGCTCTCCTGGCCACTTTTGGGGTAGCTGGACAGAGCTGACAGGAAGAGAGCTGGGCTTGCTGCCCAGAGCTCACATGGGGGGCAGCCAGGCTGACGGAACCCCATGTTAGGGCCAGGAACCCTGGCACAGTCCCTGGTCCTGCCAGCCACTTGCTGGGTTTCCTAGCAAAGCTCTTTCCCACTTCCGGTATCTGCTGGTCCCTTTATAAGATGAGGGAAGGGCTCCTCGGAGTTTCTTAGGATACCTCTCCCACTCCACCAGCTCTTCCTGGCTTCCCTGAGCAGCTTTATCCCACAAAGCCCTTTTACCCTGGCAGAAGCATCACACCCTAGAGGATGTCAGGGGAATACACAAGGATGATTTTCTCCTATCTTTTTTTTTTTTTTTTCTTTCATGATAGTGGACACTGAGCCCAGGGCCTTTGCACTGAGTGACATCCCTAGACACTTTAAAAAAAAAAAAAAACAATTTCTAGCTCTTCTTATTTTATTTTTAAGTGTTGAGACAGGGTCTCCTTAAGTCACTAAATTGCCAAGGCTGGGCTTGAACTTGTGATCCTCCTGCCTCAGCCTCCCGAGCGCTCGGATTACAGATATGCACCACTGTGCTCAGCCACCACTGCCATTTAAAGGGCCACAGGTAGGGAAGATGCGCCAGGAAGAGTACACCAAGCTTCCTCCTAGCCCTTCCCCTGGGTGAGCAGGCTAGCTGTGCCATCTGAGATCCTAACTTGTGTGAACATAAGTATCTCTTGGACTAGCTTAAATCCACTCTGAACTAGAGTTCAGGTACAGCAGTACGACCTGCTGTTCTTAAGTCCTAAGACAAGTGCTTTACACCATAGGTGCAAGCGTTTAGTTACTTCATTAACTCCAGTGGTGTGGCCAACCCAGACATTCCTTTAAGCAAGTACAGGACTTTCTACTTTTCTTACGGCAGTAAATACTGGTTTGGGGAATTAGGTATGCAGGTTGGCTTATTATGTAGGAATGTGGAAAATAAAGGATGTTTTTCAAAAGGAGTTCTAAAAAAACGAGCCAGGGAGTCCGCCGTGGTCCCTGGCGCCCTCACCTGGCCATTGCGAGAATTGCAGGCCAGGGCCCGGCGAGCTCCAGGACCAGGGACAGCGCCCCAGAAGCCTCTGACGCCAAGAGGGGGGGACCCAGCTGAGCCTTCACACCCCACTCCCCCCTCCCTCGTGGAGGCGGCCCAGAGCCCGTCCTCTGTCTCCCCCCGCGCCCCCGCCGTGCCGCTCCGGGCCCACAATGGCACACCTGCGCTCCTTCCATAATGGCGGCACCTGCGGCCGCCCACCGTGTTCCCTCCGCCCCGCTCTCCCCGCGCGGTCGCTCCTCGCGGCGCAGATCACAGAGCCGCACCCACGCGCCCTGGCACCTCTGTGATCTCTGCAGCCCCGTGACGCAGCTCTTGCTAGAGTTGTGTTCTGCCGTGACCGAGGGGGAAACTGAGGCTAGCAAACAGCATCTCCGGCTCCCCCGATGCTCGAGACCTCAGGCCCCATCACAAACCTTTCATCTCCGCAACAACAGCAGCTCCCAGTTTCCGAGGCCCCGCGCCGAGCCCCCACACGCCGACCTTATGTCCTCCCTGTAAATCAGGTTCAACGTCGCTTCCACCTGCCAGATCAGGAAATCGGGTTTCCAGGGGCTGCGTGGGCGTCAGGGGGGAACTCGCCGCAAAGACCTCTGAAGGCTTCCCCCTGCTCTGCGTCACTGTCAGGGACACAGCACTTCAAACGGCAGATGCCGCCCTGCCTTGGCACCCTCGAAGGCTGGCGTAGGGCGCAGGGCACCCCTGTCCCTCCTGGAGCACGGTCTCCTTGGCCCCCAGACACACAATAGGTGCCCGGTCCACGCCTGCTCCTTTGGCAGACATCCCGCCTTCCAGGAGCCGGGATTCTCCACACATAACCACACAGCTGGGGCACAAAGGTGGACACCAAGCCAGACCCGGAGCAGGGCAGAGGACGCAGTGGGTGAAGGCACCATGTTGGGAGCTGTACAGAGCCAGGATCCGGTTCTTGCTGCTGGAAAACGGTGAAACACTGGGTCAGAGCTCGCAGGTCGATAGTGTTAACTGAGGTGATGGCCCCAGACAATTTAGCAGGGCACCTTGTGCCCATGAAGGGCTCACATGGTGCTGGCTATTAATACAGTGGCCAGTAGGGTCATCTTTGAGGTGAAGAAGGCCTGGGAGCCCAGCTGAGTCATGCCCCCGTTTCTCCAGGGGTGAATCAGGCTGCAGGAGCACAGAGAAGGGCAGAGGCTGGGCTGAAGCCAGGAGGAAGGCAGGTAGCGGCAGAGTGTTGGGGCATCTGCAGACCTCTGCCTGCTGCCTAATCTCTGACCCTCACCCCCCATCCCCCCAGCAGCACGGCCCAATCGCCATATAAGCACTCGGTAAATGTCCAATGAGTGAATTAACGATGTGCGCACTGATCAGCTATGGTCAAAAAGAAAGACAAATTCATTTTGTTCCTGCTACAACACACAGGGCTTGGCAGTGGCACAAGTTTGGGATCTGAAGGACCTGTGCTGAGTCCCTGCTGACACCTCCTGGCCCATGACCTAAGGATCTTTTCTTCTTTCTTTCTTTTTTGTTCTTGAGTTGGGGTCTTGCCATATAGTCCAGGTTGATCTTGAACTCACTATGAAGCCCAGACTGGCCTCGAACTCATGGCGATCCTCCTGCCTCAGCCCCTTGAGTTCTGGGATTACAGGCATGCAGCACCACGCCTCACTGGCCATTTTCATAACCTCTGAAAGCCTTGGTACAGGGGATGATAATGATACAACTGCACCTGGCTGCACAGGACTCTCTATAATGTTCAGGATGAAGGGCTCCGCCTGGACACAGTAGGCACCCATAAATGGAGACTGTCTTTAATACTCTTACTTTGGCACCATGCCAGCTACAAACTGAGTCAGGTGAGTGCTAAGCCCAGCTCCTCACCGGCGCCAGTGACTGCGGGCAGGTCCCCTTCTCCCAAGGGCCCTGCGGGATTCTCTGGGGCAGGCAGTCCACATGGGCGCGGCCCGCAGAGGAGCCTGCTGGGAAGGGCAGTGCCGCCCTCACTCCCTGAAGCTCCCAGGCTCCCCGCCATGGCCTTTGGGGCCCAGCACCCCAGGCGGGACCGGAGGAGCAGAATGAAAGTGGCACAGGCTCCAGCAGACCCTGACTCCCCTCCCCCCACGTCAGCTCCCAGCTGGGAACTGGAGAATCCTCAGCATCAGAGCTGGAGAGGAGCCCGCGAAGATCAGCTGGTCCAACACCCTCATTTACAGATAATAATTATTATGATTATGCCCGCAATGGTGAGTCCCAGCGGCTTCCACATCTGGGGTGCCTCTGCCTGTCACAGCCCTTGGGGCTGGCGGGACTCCCTGGTGGTTGTAAATTCCTCATTCTGCAGCTGAGGAAACCGAGGTTCAGACAGGGGCCTCAAGGCTCAAAGTGACCTTGACGCTGGGGCTCCAAACCCCGCGGGGCAACTGCAGCACCTCAGCCCCACCTGATGTGGCCACGGAGCTACACTGGGCACTGGGCGGGGCTGAAGCTGAGAGGCCCCAGGGAGGACAGGGAAGTAACAGGTGAGGTCCTGGGATGCACAGTGACACCTTCCTCCCTGTTGTGGGGACACAACCCCCCCTTCTCCATACTGACACTGACAAGCTGATGACGGAGCCTCAGGATCCCTGGGGCAGCCCAGCCCCGTGGCCATGGTGACCTCTGCGTGCAGCCCACCCCTCTGCACTTCGCCCTCCCACTCCACCTCACTCTGCATCCTGCGGGCACGGTGCAGCTCCAAGTGGAGCCCTCAGCCTTCATTCAGTCTCAGCCCTAGCCCCTTGCCAGCTGGGTGACCTTGGGCAGGCTGTGTCACCTCTCTGAGCCTCTCTCGGTGGCTAATGAGTCATGGCTCTGTGGAGTGCCTCTGTAACAGGCGCTTACACAGGACCCAGGACACGTAAGTACTTGACTAAGGTCCCGCTGCCACCCCACTGCTCAGGCCCCACTAATCTTCTCTCCGCACCAGACCTCCCTAGCAGTTGCATAGCTGCCACCCTGAGGCTAGGGCAGGCCCTACAGAGCAGGTTAGGGCAAGGGCGGGGCAGGCGATGTCTCCTCCTCCAGAGGATCACAGAGACCTACAGCTCTTAGGCAGGAGGCTGTGGCCTGGGACAGGCAGTCTCTGTCCTGGGGCTCTGCCAATCCTGCCCTGTGGCACCTTGGTCTAACACATGGGCTGGCACAAGAGTCTGGTAGGAGAAGGTGACCTCTTCTAGACCTCTGGGTTGGGAAGGAGCAGCAGCGTGGAGGTCCCAGCCCAGCAGGCCCTGGCAGGGCCATCATGCTGCCCCTGTGGGGAATGGAGAAGTCCACGGGCATCCTCCCTCAGTTTCCTCTGCCTTCCCCCTGGAGCCCCAACTCAAGAAGGGGGCCAGGGGGCGGGGTACCCTCCTGGACCTGGGCCCCCTGCTGTGCCTCCACCCTTCCTCTGCTCCCCTAGCAGCCTGCTGGGCAAGTGCAGGGCTCCTGTGGCTGCTCAGTGGCACAGAAGCCTTATTCTCACCCGCTGTCCCCTGACATCTCGCCAGCAGCCCAAATCCTCAGGGGAGCCTAAGGAGCAGGTAGCTGCAAAAAACACCTCAATCCCCCTGAGACCAGTGCACCTGGGTTCACAGCACGCCACCAGCTCCGTGAAGCTGGACTGCACAAGGGGCAGCTGCATTGCCTGCCACAGGGGGACAAGGGCTCAAGGCCGGGCCATGCCCTGAGGCTGGTGGGTCAGGAACAGGAGGCGACTTTCTGTCTTCCACTACGAGTGGCTGCCTGGCTCCGCCCACTCGCAGTGGCCTGGTTCCCACACAGCTCGTTGCCTGGGGCCTCATGCGGGCCCAGGGACAGGAGATGCCAGAGCCTCTCCTTTGCACACAGAGAGGACGAGGTCCAGGACCACGCTTCCCCAGAAGGGCAGGGCAGAGGACTGTGCCAAGCTGCTCCTTGTCCTGGCTAGCGCACTGCAGAAGGCTCTGCTGGCCCTCTGGACAGGCCCCAGGGAAATGAGGATTCCTCAGCCCGGCATCAGAGCCCTCAATAAACTGATTCAACTACCGCCACCTTTCACTGAAACCAGCCCAAGTCGTGTGCAGCACCTCCCAGCTTCTGCCCTCACTGTAGCAGGCACACCACCAGCACCGCCTTCATGGCTCAGCTAAGGATCACGCTACCATTATCCGCGCACCTACTATGTGCCGGACACCGACTCCTCCAGGGAGAAAACTGACCAGCGGCCAACTACCTTGCCAATGGAAGAATTCCCACGACCGTAAAACACAGAAGAAAAGCCGTACATTTTCTTACTGTAAGGACAATTTTGAGATCTTTAAAAAAGATTTTCTTCCAGATTGTTCTGGTGTTTGTTTTTCCTCCTGTGCATCTCTATGTTTTCCATGAGTGCTGCTCCGTGTTTTTCAAAGCAGCCCCAGCCGTGATGTCTGATCCCCACCGAGGACACTTCCAGGGAGGCAAACAGACAGGAGCGCATGGCCACCGCTCTGTGAGGAAGGGCTCGGGGCACGGGGGGTGTGAACGACCCTTAGGAAGCCACAGCGGACCGGACTCAAACTCCCGATGATGATTCCTACCCCATGTCCTTCAGAACCCGGGCACCTGTGACTCAGGCTGAGGCAGGAGGACCATCAGATGAGGGCAGCCTGGGCAACTTAGCAAAAGGTCGTGTCAACATCAAATTGAAAGAGCTAGGAATGTAGCCCAGCGCTAGAGAGCTTTGCTTAGCATGCCTAAAGTCTTAGGTTTGATTCCTAGTACTGCGAAAAAGAAAAAGGATACAGACACCTGTGATGAACAGGACATACTCCAGGTATTGTCCTCATTAGTGCTGGGGAATGAAGTGGCCAGGGCCTTGCGTGTGCTAAGCAAGGGCTCTAGCATTGCGCCACACTCCCACTTCTATATCATGTTCTTAATCCTCTAAACAAATCTATCTGGAGCTGGGGATGGTGGCACGCGCCTGTAATCCCAGCATTCTGGGAGGCTGAGGCAGGAGAGTCACAAGTTCCAGCCCAGCCTGGGCAACTGAGTGACTTAGCGTGACCCTGTCTTGAAATACATTTAAAAAATCTTGCAGGGCTGAGTGTACAGCTCAGTGTGAAGGCTCTGGGTCCAGCCCCCAGAAGGAAAGCAGAAATTGAACCCATCAGGTAGGTAGCATGATCTTGACTTTGTAGATAAAGTAACAGGCTCAGGGAGACAGAGTACCCAGCCCAAGTTAGGACCCAGTCAGGGGCAAAGTCAGAACTTGAACTCAGGTCAGGTCTGTCCAGTAGAGGACCATGGAAGGCAGCCTGTCACTGGAGAGGTACAGCATTTACTAGCGGAGTGGGACAGCCACCGAACCTCTCGGCCGCCTGTCCTCAGCTGAGACACGACCTCAGTAACACATCCCACAAGCACCGGCAGGGGCAGAAGGATACCGCTGTCAGTCGTGCGTGTGCGGCCACACTCGCTAGGACTGAGGGTACACAGCAGGGAGAACATAGGCTTTGTTCCCTTTCTTCCCCCTTGGCACCCCCTGTTCCGAGGTGTCTCCCCACCAGCACCCTACTGCCTCCTCCCTTCCTTCTCTGAGTCACTGTTTGCAAGTGCCAGTCTTTGCCCTAAAAATAGAGCAGGTTTTGTGAGATAAAAACACCCACGGTCTTGGGAGGCTGAGACAGGAAGATCGCCAGGAGTTCAAGGCCATCCTGGGCCACACAGTGAGTTCAAAGCCAGCCTGAACTATGTAGCAAGACCTGTTTCAAAAAACCAAATACCCACAGATGAAAACTAACTGCAGCCGCAGCCCTTGGGTCAGTCTATTCTGAGGGCTGACCCAGTGTCCACCCAGGAAGTCCCAGGCTGGGCCATCCCTGCTTGATCTCACGTGGACTAGAGTTTCAGGCTGCAGGAATCCTCACCAGGGACCACTTGCGCCCTCCACTGCTCCGCTGGGCCGAGCTTCCATGCCTTACTGGAACAGGATTACTACCTCACTCTCTGTTTCCTCACTCCCAGCTGGGGTGAGCTGTGTCCCAGAGCTGGAGCTGGGCCCAGCGAGGGGAAATCACGTGCCAGGGCCACACAGCCGGGAAGAATCTGGCCAAGCTCGGGCCAAGGGAGCAAGTGGAAGGCACAAGCCGGAGCCCCTCTCTGCCCCCAACTTGGCATCAGTTTGCCCTGGAGCCTCACTGAAGGACTTCGGGGCAGTGACTTCCCCGAGGTACCTCTCTGGGAGGTACAGACAGGGTACCAGAGTCCAGCCTGGCAGAGGTGCCACCACGTGAACAGGTGAGTGGACAACTCCAAAGGACTCTCTAGGCACAGCTGGCCCAGCCTTACTGGGGGGCAGAGTAAAAACTAGGGCTTGGTGAAAGCACTAAAGGAAAGAGAACTCAAGGCCGTCTGGAGCCTGTGCCGGGGGGATCTGTGGATGGCACCTGCAGGACTCTCCGGAGACGGATTCTGCGACCACCTCTGTTGAGGAGACGCATCAGGAGCTTCCTGGTGACCCACAGCAGCCATGCTGGGGTCACACAAAGGGGAAGGCGAGGCTTGCTGAGGGTGTTCAGGGTGCCATGCCCCAAGGTGAGGAAGCGCTCACATCCCACATACAGGAAGCTGAGGTAATGCGTGTGCACGTGCACCCACGGTGGCCTGGGTGTGGGTGGGTGCACAAAGTATCTGTGGGCTGGCAAGGTGCAGGGTCCTCGTGTTCTCCTGCACACGCAGCATCATGTGCACATGGAGGAGGCCACCGAGTCAGACTCGGGCCCACTAAGGGCCGCTGGAGACTTGTCTTCCTGCTCACACCGCCATGGCTGTGTGCGTGACACCGAGCAGTCAGGCCAGCGTCTTGGCCTGGGTGTGCTGTGCCCCTGTCTGGGTCTCAGGCACTTGTGAGTCAAGCCATGTTTACAGCTGTGTCTGGCTGTGACGGGCTCCGCCGTTTGCGCGGTGTGTTGCCTGCTCGGCAGCCTGACAGACAGGACAAAGGCTCCACAGACAGACAGGTAGCGGGGAAGACAGAGCTGTTCCAGGAGTCCTCCCAACGCTCCCTCTCCTAGGGCTGGGTCACACCCTGCCGGGGGTACTGAGGCCCAAGCACACGGTCCCCACCACCCAGCTAACGAGGAGACCCGAGTCTTCCAAGAGGCTGGAGGAAGAATTCGAGTATGACCCAGTGGAAAGGTCTTCTGAGACCCCTGCCAGGTGGGCTTCTTGGCGAGAGGAGAGGGCTTTCCCGAAAAAGGCAGCGAGCTGGGAAGGGCCCGGGGTGGGGACATATCACAACCATGCAAAGGGACGGACACCAAAGTATCCGACTCCGGACCTTCTCCCCACTCCACTTACATCTCACCTCCATTCAGACGACCCTAATCCCCACACACAGGCATCAAAAGGTCACTGTGACACCATGTGGTCGCTGATCCTCCTCCATCCCACAGGATCTCCAGTCTGTCCTTCTCTGGACAGACGGACACTCAGTGACAGAGGGCTTGTTGCTCAGCCTCTGAGCCTGCTCGCTCGTCTGTGCAGGGGGAGTCCTCAGCACCTGTCTCGCAGTGCAGTACTGCAGTGGACAGGAAGATGCTCAAGCTGTCTGAGGTGTAATGATTACTCAGAGGGGTAATGATAACTCTTTCCCCTGCCTAAGGCATGCCCACCCCTTGCCCAGACCCTGGAACTGTGTGTGGGGTCTAGGCCAGGTGGAGGTCTGTAGGGGAGGGCGCCCTCCAGGGACTCACAGGGCCTGACCACCACCTTGCCCACTCAGTGGCAGCCCCGGGTCCTCTGCCGGCCGAGACACCTTTCAGTGGCACCTGTGGCTTGAGCTCTTTTGTACTAACTAGAAGATGGCCTAGGGCCATCACAGCCGCAGCTTCCCTCCCAAGGGTCCCTCAGGAAGCGGGGTAACCGCCCTGTGCTGCCGTCAGGAGCAGGAACCTCCCTCCTCCAGGGAGGCGGCATTGCCACCTCACCTGCTTCCTCTCCCCGCTTCCAACATGGCCAGTTTCTCCCCGTGCCATCCTGCTGGCCACCAGGCCTCCAGCCCTCTGAATCTGTACAGAAGAGGGGTAAAGGGCAAGGGCAGGTGCCAATGTGCCACGTGAGGAGTGGGTGTCCTTTCTGAATTGACCCTCAGGCCTGCGTCACGGCCCCAACAAGGACTCAGGGGTTGAGCACTGGTTGGGGTTCCGACGACTTAGGGGTGGAAGTGGGAGCGCTAGCCTCCGGAGCTTGGCTGTTTTGGGGTGTATGTACACAAGGCTTCTTCCCTGAACCCCTGTGCCTGACGGCTGGCACCAGACCGTCTGGTGGGCATGGAGACCGCCCTGTGAATTCCCACCGAGTCCTCAGATCATGCCGAGCCAGGGGAGGAGCCGAGGGGGCGCCCGACCGCGTGACGTGTGTGCCCTGCTCCTTGGAGGGTCAGGGACAGAGGGCGGGGGCGAGGACACCGCTGCTCTGCCAGCTCAGGGTCGTTGGGCCCGAGGACCCCACTTTCTCTCCCTGAGGACCCCGGCGCCTCCCTCTAGGGATTGCCAGGGCCGGGCGCCTTCCTGGGGTGGTGGGAAAGCGCCCACTTTTCCGCGACCCTCCTCAAAACCCAAGGCGCCCTTTCCTCTTCCAACGGGAGCAGAAAACCGGACTCCGGCGGACGGTTCCCGGGCCCCAGCCAGGACCTCCGCGCGGCCCGGCCTCCCCAGCACTCCGGCCGGCTGCGCCCGCTGCGCCCTGCGGCGCGAGTCCCCTCGCTCCCTCCCTCCCGCCGGCCGCCCGCCCGCGGGGTCCTGCCGCCCGCCGAGGGCAGCCGGAGCCCCGCGCCCCTCCCCGCGAGGCGCACTCACCCGCGGGCCTGGGCCGGGGCTGCTGGGCTCGGCGCTCGCTCGGGGCCGCGGCGGCCGCTGCAGCTCTGCCCGGACGCAGCCGCCGCTCGCCGCCGCCGCCGCTGCCGCCGCAGTTCGGGGAGGGGACGTCACGTGACCGCGCGGCGCCCCGCGCTGCTCCCCCTCGCTGCGGAGCCGGCCGCGGGCGGAGCGCGGGCCCCCGCCCTGCCGCGCGCCCCTGCCTACAGGTGGGGAAACTGAGGCCCAGGGCGGGGAGTAGCGAAACAGCGGCAGGGCCTGCGTGATCTAGTTAACGGCCCACGAGCCCAAGGGAGGCGAGACAACTTCTGGGGCGAGTGGGGGGCCGGGGAGGGCCGCCCAGGAACCCTGGCTCCGCTTCCGATGGGGCGAGGAGGAAGGGGAAGCGTCCGGATGTAGCGGAGCAAGGAGAGTCGGCGGTCCGCGCGTCCTGGGGCCTGGCCCTCGCCAGCTCTCCCGCCTCCTTCGGGGATGTCTCCATCCGAACCTACCTGTCCCGGCAAGCCGCAGCCCACGCTCCGATGGGCAGCAGGAGGAAGGTGGGGTCAGGACAAGAAGTGAACCGTCAGGAAGGACTTCAGGGACCAGACAGACTGACCTCTGAGGGCGAGGGGTAGGAAGACCTGCCCAAGGTCAGGCAGCACCCGAGCAGCCCGGGGTACCCGCGCACCCCACCCCCTGGCTGTCACCCCCTCCTCATGCCCGCGCTCTCTGTTTTCCTCAGAGATCTTGTCTGAGGGACAACGCTAGAGAAAGCAAGGACAGGACGCAGCAATGAGGACAATGGGTGAGGGCATGGCCAGCGGTCCCAAGTTCATGGCCAAGTCACAGGACAAGAATGGTTGAGTCTGAGTTTTCCAGATCTCACCTGGTTGTGATAACAATTTGGGAAACAGATGCTGCAAAAGGGATGGAGACAGAACTGTATTTACTGAGCATTTGGAATTCGAGGTCAAGTCAATCTGGCTCTCCAAATTCACGGGACTTAGTAGGGTAAAAAGAGGACTCGAGTCACATGGACTCTGCACTTACCGAGCACTTAACAGAGTCAGTTCCACCCTGTCTGTTTTCCCAGCCCCAGAGACTGCATTTCATTAAGGAAAAGATCTGAAGACTCAGCAACCCTTACATCAGCTTCGGTGGGAGCCGAGACACGCAGGTCCCTGAGCAGTCCCACAGGAGCTCGGGACCAGGGCAGCGATTCCTGGCTGAGACCGTCAGCAAGGGAGAAGAGAGAAAGGGACAGACCTGAAATGCCTCGCCCCAACCCCCACAAAGGGTGGGGAGGCAGCGGTGAAGCACTGCATCTTTCTCTGTGAGACCTTCTCGCCTGGATGTGCGCACCAGCTGCAAATGGGAAAGACCCCTGAGCTTAGGGGTCTCATGCTTCTAAGAACCCAGGAGAATCTGGGCGCAATAGCGCACCCTTGTGATCCCAGCACTAGGGAGGCTGAAGCAGGAGGATCACCAAGTTTGAGACTAGTCTGCATAACAATTCAAAGCCAGCTTGATACACATGGCAAGACCTTGTCTCAAAAGAAACAATCGCAGGACAAGGACGAGGACTCCAGTTCAGAGAGTCTGGGTCAGTGTTCCTGCATCTGCTGCAATACAGCTTTGCAGTATTTGTGGCGCTGGCAGACCAGGATCATTTTCTGTATGTGTGGCTGTGTTTGTGTGTGTGTGTGTGTGTGTGTGTGTGTGTGTGTGTGTGTGTGTGTGTGTAGTGGGAGTATGGGGGATTGTAGGGCCTCACACATGCTAGGGAAGGGCTCTGCCACTGAACTACCTCCCCAGCCTGCCCCGGATGCCATTTTGAGTAAAGTCAGTTTCCAGGGCAGGAGGAGGAGGATGCTGAGACTCTGGAGACAGTAGACTCCTGGAGATTTACCCTGGAGGCCTTGCCTCTGTCTAGAAATGTACTGAGAAGACAAGATTGATTCAAGGCTGTAGAAAGAGGAGAGAAATTGAGTAAGATCGGTCACGGCCCCTCTGGGGATGATGGGGAAGGGATGTGCGGTACAGTAACAATCCCCAACATACATGTTTTGCAAAGCTCCAGGCCTAGAGATCCTTCATGAATACATCCTAGTAGGCAGTATATTCCTGGCAGCTGTGGTGAGCAGTGTGCCCTGGGCTGGCCACGTCTGGTGAAGCCCAAGATCCCCGCAGCTCCTCACCACCATCTGCACCTATCTTTTGGCTTTTTCTACACTGAGCTGCACGGGACTTGAGTTCATTTCTGAGCACAGCCTAGCGCTTCTTCCCACTTCCCCAATCCATTCTCCACATAGGTTTCCTTTGTGTTTGAGACAGAGCCCGTTAGCTTCCCGAGTCTGACAGGGCTGGCCCTGCTGCTGATCTGCTCCAGGTGCCCCACCTGAGCCAGAGGCAAGGGGCAGTCAGGGGAAGCGCAGTGTGCAAATACACCAAGCCAAAGGACTCACCTGTGTGACCTCTTTCAAGGTGCTGACCCTTGCAGGCTCTGAGCCCACAGACTCAGGTTTCCACACCTAATAACATGGGGTTGGGGTACGGAATGTGCCCAGTGGACCAGAGGATGCAGGCTCCTCCATGCCAGCCCTTTATCTTTTCTTCATAACTAAGAAGCTTTTCAGCCACAGCATTTTCCCTTTTACAGGGAACCTCAACAAGAGGTTCATAATCTCTTGTGTGTCCCGAAGGGCACCATTCTGGGACTGTCATGGCCCCTGGGGAGGAAGCTGTAGCAGGCGGGGCACGGGCCTGGCACAGAAGGAAGATTGGACAAAAGCCCCGGAGCTTCGCTTTCTCTGTCCTATTTCAATCCAAACCACTCAGGACTGACCAGTCACGCATGGCTGCCTCTGGGCACAAACCTTCTCTTTCTCAAACACTTAATATGCTGTGACCCAGCCACCAACCCTGCCTTCCCAATTGCTGAGAAATCAAAGTTGGCTTCAAAAATTCTGACATCCAAGAAGGCTGGAGGATGAAAATGTGCAGAGCACAACTGTGAACTCTGAACCATGCTCGTGGCTGTTGAGAGCAGGAGTCAGATGCGAATAACTCCTGTACTTCTGCCCCTCACCCCAAAGCAGAAGGGCCAGAGATGGCCCAGCAGAACCCACACCCAGGGAAAACCCACGAGCCATGTGCCCACCAGTTGTACTGTCCACAGGCAACAGGAAAGGGAGAGGGGTAGGTAAGGGGCGGGCGATAGCAGGCATGACCCAGAGAGCAGTGCTACTCCAGACAGCCAGGTAAAATGAGTGGCAGTCAGCCCCAGGGGACAGATGTCAGACTGATTGGGCACTGGGCGGGAGGCTACAAGCTGATGATATAGACAGAGCAGAAAGGATTCGACCCTGCGTGACCTCTTCTTGGGTTACTGAAGTTTTTGGGGTCGTGGATGGAAGTAGAGGAAGCGCCTGTTTTGAAGACAGAGGAAGATGGCAATGGCCCTGGTGAGACCCTAGGAAGAACTGCCTGGGGCTCTTGCTACCACAGAGGGACTCCTAGGATCCTGAAGTGCTTGTTCATCCGCCCACCTAGGTCAGACCCTCTGTTCACGGTGGGGACAGATATGGCCATTTACTACCGAGGCTGGTTCATTTTCTGGGCCGGGGAGTCTTTGGTTTAGAGATGTAAAATCCAGGCCACCACTAATTCTGGCTCCCAGATCAAAAGACAGACTGCACAACCCTTGTTTGAGAATTCGAGACACTGTAGCATGACCTGGTCCTCTTTTATCCAGAGAACCAGTGACAGGCTGTGGATGGCTGAGCCGGTGCTACAAATGCTCCAGACACCAATCAGAGTCAACTCGCAGACCAATACAAGTCCTCGGGGCCAGTCCTGAGTGGTGACTTCCCAACTTCTCTCCGAGCACCCTCAGGGGAGCGGGTTAGTGCGGGAGGAGCAGCTCTGAAGCCACAGGTCCCTCTGTCTCTTTGCATGAGTTTGACAACTTGAGCACCTCTGACTTATCTTAGCTCAAAGGGGAACAGACCTGTCCAGGATCATAAAACTAGCTGCAATCTGGCGTTCCCTTGGATACAGATCACCAGAGAGCAAGCAGGGTGTGGAGGAAATATCAGATATGATTGTGCAAAGGCCAGTGTGCCAGCCGGCACGGGCCCAACCCAGGCTGTGGCTGCCTAGGCCTCAGGCTTTCAATCTTCCCACTTCCTGTGGCCCAGGGCCTGCCGGGGCCTGGCAACAGCTATGTAGATCTGGAATCCGGGAAGCCATTTCTAGCTGCTGTTACAGACTGGCTCCCTCCCTGTCCCAGAGCAATTTCACTTCAAAGGCCCTGGCCCGCAATGCGTAGCCAAGCCTTGAAGTTACAAGGACTTTCCCCCCCTTCTTTTGGAGTATGGAGAGCGGTAGAAAGAACAGATGATGTTCTCTATTCAAGATCAATACAGCAATTATGGTGGAAGCTTCGGGCTGTCTCCAAGCAGCAGGCAGCCGGCTCATGAAGGCACGCTGAGGACAGACCACATGAGAAGAACCAACAGGCCACTTGAGCTTGTAGGAAGGGCCTGTAGGAGCTTGTAGGAGCACTGCTTGTGCAGTAGTCATGGTTTTGCCTCTGCTACTGTGGTATGTGGTCTTGGGGATCAGACTCAAGCCCTTGTGCTTCCAAGGTTTTGCCTTTGCTGCTCGGCCATGGCAAAGGCCAGGTCCACTAATGAGTTGGCACAGTTCCTGTGTTGCCTGGAAGAGGTCGTACAACTCCTGGAAAGTCCTACAACCTCCTTCTTCCTACTCTAGTGACACTCAGAAATGATATTTTCAACTCACCAGTGAAGTTGGGAGGCACGGTTGGCAGTGTGCTGCATTAATTTGAGAGAACTGGGTCAGAGGGTTTATCTGTTGGGGGAAGGAGAGCCACAAGAAATACCTGTTTTGTGTCCTCTGCTTCTAACATTCTTCACTAACCCTCAATATGTAAGCAATGAAAAACACCCCATCTGATTCTCAGGCCAGGAATATTCTCTAAGTATTGGCCGTGGTCTTCAGCGGCTTTGTGCCAGTGAGTGCCTGCACATTCCCATTTCCAGGGCCAAGCATTTAGGACATTTGTTCTAGATGTTCTTGGCAATGACAGTCAAAACAATGGTAGCTGCCCCTCTGGGGCAGGACTTGTCTATCACAAAGGCATAAACCTTCAAACACATTCTAACCGTGTTTTGAATACCTTTCAACGTGATCCTGCAAATAACGAGGCTCAAGCAGGCTTGCTGGTCTGGCCACTGGCGTTGCATCCTTATGGGCCCAGAGATTCAGCGAGTGAATGAACACGCCTCTGGTCATTACTGGACTGGAAGGGCTCCCCAAAAAAGGTCCTTTCTGAAGTTCTGAGAAGGGCTTCACCGTGTGACTCTTAAGACCTCTACCTTTTAACACTGCAGGAAGAGATGCCACATTTCCTACAGAAATCCTTTCTACCAGGGAAGAATAATGCAAACCATTTACCCCACAATACTTATTGCTGCTCAGTCCTTGGTGTCTTCAGGTTATCAAGGAGGCTGTTACTGGTGCTCGCAAAACAGAGAAGCAGACAAAGCCAGATTAGGTAATGGAGTAAACGGTCAATGTATTTGGGACGTGAGGACCCAACTTTGAAGATCTCACAGCGCCTCTTGTGTGGGTGTGAGCTAGTTCAAAGGCTAGGTGACGCCTCAGCCCAAGTGACTGTGGCCAGCCTGGAAAAGCCACCCAGGTTTGGGGCATCTGGGACAGACAGGCGGCCCTCTGTGCCTCAGGACTGGCTGCTCCCTCAGCACAAACTTGCCACAGCCTGCTGCTCAGGGAAACAAACATCACAGATGTCAGTAGATGGGAACTCAGTGAAGGGCCCCGATATGGAGGATAAGCTCTTACAGGAGGGAGTGCTGCTAGCCTGTGCTCACTGGGATGGGAGCAGCTGGCACAAGGGCGAGGCTCTATAAAGTAAAAGCCCCGCTGCCCATCCTCCTGCCCTCAGCATCCTGTGTGCTGAACACGCTTTCCCAGGTGACCCACTCCGGGAGCCTGTGACAGGAAAGACAGGCTTTTCTGTTCAGTTGACTGCAGTGCTGTTTAGACAGAGATCACTCCGATCATTACCTTCTAATATTAACAGGATACGATCAACAAGTCTATGACCACATAGACTAATCAGCTAGACATTTGAAGGGGTTAAAAAACCACTCTGGACTAGGACAACACAGAAATAAAGGGATATTTAGGTCTTTTTAATGAGGGAAAAAAGGTAATAGCAATTCTAAAATAAAGTTGTAAGTACACAGCAACATACTCCCCACCGGGGAGGGGGGGGCAGGAAATGAAAACATCCAAATGGCAACCTGCATTTTAAGTAAAGGCAGCAATCTGTCCAAGCACAGAAGTACACACTCATGTGAGACTCAAGAATGGCCAGAAATATAAACGGGGAAGACTAGAGCATCATACCTTCTGTGGGAGGCCGTTCTAATAGTGTACATGCCCGGCACTTGAACCCAACAGTCTACACTTTCATGTGTTCACAGTCCACAAGACAACTGGACTTCACCTATGTGTGAATCTAAACAAACAAGAACCGAGTTTAGGTGATCCCTGGACTTGTTCCCTGTATACAAAGTGGTAGAGGTGGCAGAGCTGATGTTTCTCCACACAGATGTCTTTGTAACTTGCCTCATGTGGGAGGGAGGAGGATGCAGGACAGAGGTCCTCAGACTTCTTGGAGCACAGCAGTGACGTGGGGTACAGATTCTGAGACTTGTGGAGCCTTGACTGCTTACAAGGACCCGGCCACCAGAAGTGCCAGAGCAGCACAATAGCCAGGAACTGAGCTGAGCATTGGCACAACACTTACAAAAGGTGGTATTGTAGACCACTGCATAAAGCAAAAAATACCCGAGTAATAAACTCAAAATCTACCATCAGTAGCAAACTGGGAAAAAATATGTAATACCTCTGGGGTTTTACCTAAGTCGACTGCTGGGAAGTTTATCCCTCCCAGTGCTGGCGATAGAACCGAGAGCCTTAGGCATCACCAGGCAAACACTCCGCTATCCCCCTTGTCCCCAACAAGCTTGCTTTATAAAGAAAAGGTAGCGCCTTTATGAAACACTCTGAACTTTTAAACAAGTCTTTAACTTGGAAAAGAGCAACTTCGTGCTATGACTTTTAAGCTCTACCTTCCTTTCTGAAGAGCTAAGTGTAAGGTGGAGATCTTAAAATCAGGTTCAGGGCCCTCCGTGTGAAAGTGAAGGCCAGAACTGACTGTGGTTTCCACAGCTGCTCCAAGCACCTGCTAATTCTGAGACAGGGTCTCCCACTGCAGCCTAGGATGGTCTCCAATGCCTAATCCTCCCGCCTGGACCCAGTGCTACAGGTGTGGACCATGCCCGGCCACTGGGACAGTTCTGAGGAGGCTGCGAGCTGCTCACCACCCCACTCCCACGCGGACTGTTAAACACCTCCCGGTTGTTTGGGCAGTAGACTGAGTATAGCACACAGCTGCAATTATGCTGATAAAAGGCCATCGAATGGGATTCTGCTAAGGTTACTGGTGCTTAAATCAAAATCTGCCTCCTCTCTCCATTATTTGAGTTCAGATTAGGGTTGGGGGAACCTGGCACAAATTTGGGGCCATGAGAAAATTACAAGATGGCCGCAACAGCATCCAGGCTACAGACATCTACATACACACGACAGAAAGGCAGAGAAAGCAGCTGACGTCAGCCTTAAATTTCATTCAAAAACTCTTCAGTATCCTTAATATTGCTGATTATTTGTTGCTAGTAACTACAATCCTGAGTTGTATAAAAGCACACATTCCACCCATACAGCCCTCCCTTCACAAGCAAAGAGATCAAAAATGTCCTTTTAGGGCATTTCAGAAAGAGAAACACGACAGAACAAACAGCAGGTTTGGAGAATGGGAAGAAAAGATTATCCAAATGCATGTTAGTCCAACATACTCTTCCGAGGTGGTGGTCAGATTTTTCCAATGTGCCAAGACCACTTCCCAGTTTTGATCGATAGCAAAGCAGGAGGAAGCTGCTGTGACTGGCAGCAAACTCCCTCCGTCTCTCCTGAAACGCACCAAGGCAGAACTCCGAAGGTGAGGGGAGCTGTGACGCCTTGGTCATTGCAGGATGCATGCAGTGCCCTGCCTTTGCCCATCATCGGACACAGAGACCACCAGGCACCATACATGGCGGTGACGCTGCAGTTGGCTTGGAGACACTTCCACAACGACGGCCATGTTCTTCACTTTCATGCTTTATTGAAAGTAGAGTATGAGGCAAAGACAGGTAGGGTAAGCAGGTTTGTCTCTAAAGAATCACTTTCACTTCAGAACAGAATGCTGGCTGTCCCATCTACTGTGATACAAATCCTTTACAGCCCAGTGCGTCTGGTATGAAACTCAAGCAAGGAAATATAACACATCTTTGTTCCTTCCATGACTATAAATCTCGTATGTAAACATGATTGAATGTTACTGCTACTAGTTCAATTTTTACTTGCCCCCCTTTCCTCCCACTACTCCCCTTAAATATAAAATTTGAAACATTTCTTTCAAGTTTCACATCTATCAGTGCAACGGGTTTTATTTGACATAAGGCATTTTTGGGACAGTCACTTTTGAATGGATTTTTGCCTTTTGGAAGAGTCCTATAATGGTTTAATTCTTAAATCCATCTTTTCTTTAATGCCCTGACATGTCAAAATCCTCTTCCCCTCTGGTGATTTCTTAGCAGTCAGCAGGTGTTCAAAGATTAATGTCCGAGTAGACCAGTACCTGAGAAAAGAAACACACGTGGAGGTAGTTGTGAACCACAGTAACAGGGCATGTATCCCGTTTGCCAAGACGGGTCACCAACGGGGACTGTGCAATGTAATACCGAACACAGCAGCCCCTGGGGCAAGGGTAGGCAAGAAGACACCAGGCCGACTCCAGGCTAAGTCATTTCTACTGGAAGTCGATGCTTCCTGTGTTTATCTCCATACAGGTTAACCGTATTTTATTCATGTGTCCAGCCACTTCGCAGACACTGCTTGGCTTTGACTGCGCCAGGGGTTCCTCTGTCCTGATACAGCACAGAGATAACACAGCCACACTGACAAGGCTGCGCAGCCCAGTAGCTTGGTCATTTATTGACTTCTGGCAGAGAACCCTTGGTATTTTACTCAGGTTCCTCGGTAGAATCCCGATCATGGACCTCTGGAGTGGTTCACAAAAGAATCAGCATGGCGGAGCTAAATGTGTAAAGGTCAGACAGCTATACTTGATGGATCAGTAGGGATTACTGGCAGGTAGGATGCAGGCAGGTGTTGCCATGTCTACATCTGAAGTAATAATCCAAACTCCTAGACTCGGAGTAGATTAAGTAAACCTCTTCACTAGCCCTGACACAATTCAGAAGATTCTCCTACCACTACATCTTATCAGCTACATTCAGGCTTCCTTTTTTGGAGACAATCTTGCCTCGACTCACAGAAATCCTGTCTCAGCTTCCTGAGTGCTGGGATGCCAGGCGTGTGCTACAAGCCCAGCAATACCAGTGGGGTTTGTTCTAACAGGGACTGATGGGAGGAACTAGAAAAAAGCTAAATATAAATCTTGAAACACCATTAGCTAAGTTCTCAACCTCCTAAGAAATGAAAAAGCGGAAGTTAAATGGACATTTGGCAGAAGAGATTCTAACACACGGGCTGCATCTTAGGCCTGAGTGCAAATGATAATGAACGAGCCTGAATAAATTATGCCTTTAGCTAAAATTAATTCCTGCCATGAGGTTGCGATTGGATTAAATTTTAAAATCAAATTACAGCCTTCACTTTAATAGAAAATTACAGTATGATTCTGACATTCATGAACACAACATGACAAATGGAACTTACCTTTAAACCCTTCTTCTGGCATACAAACTAGGAAAAGAAAAGAAGAATTCCAAATTGAAAAGACTGTCACGTTAGACATAAGATCACTTCAAGCCTTCAGAAGGAAAGCTTAAAATAACTTTTAACTAACTCTGTGACCTGTGAGGATTACTTCTGAACTTATGCGTAACATTGATCTAATGATGATCTTTCTGTGTTTACTCTTGATCAAAGCAACATGCATCATTTTGAAAGTCAACCACTGAGGGAATCAGGCATTTGAACAGGGCCACATTTTGCAGGACCCTGGGAGTGGCCCTGAGAAAATGTGATTAGCTCCTGGGGAGCTGTGTCGCTTCCTCTGCTCCTCTCATTTTCTGTAAGAAGCCACTGTTGACTTTTTTTATTGAGACGGGTTCTCACTATGTGACCCAGGCTGGCCTTGAACTCAGGGCAATCCTTCTGCCTCCGTTTCCTGGAGGAAAGAGAAGCATGAGGAAGTAACCCCCTGAGCTAAAGCCACCCAGGTGCACCATCTCCCGAATGCTGGGGTTATAGGAAGGCGTGAGCATAGTCTTCTCATATTTAGGCTCTTCATTTCTACATAATATGCTCACGTTGCTATCTCATATTCTTACATATGTAACAACTTCCACAGTGAAAGACCCAGATACGGCTCCTCCACCACTCCTTGGGCCCTGTGTGTCCCAGCCCTCTCTGCTGATAGTGTGGACGGCAGTTGCTGAGCCTCCACCAGGGTTATTCGCCAGAACTCGTGCTGCTCGCAGTTGAAACCCTTGGCGTGCTCTGGTTAGTGGTAGTATGGACCACACGCCCCTCCCTCTCTCAAGGGCCCCCGGGCCTCAGTCTCTCTGGGGCTTTCACTGCCACTTCCACTCTCTCCAGGGACAGCCCACCGTCGTCCGAGGAAGCCTGGCTAGACCAACTCCTCGCTGCCTGCTGGAGAACAACTGTTCTGGATTTTCTTTTCAGTCTTTTCCAGAGCATCCCGTCCTACGCTGACCGAACAGTTAGCAGTTCCACTGTCAACTTCTGGGCTCACTCCTAATAGCATCTTCTCCGCAGCAGACATCAGCCGTGAAACTCATGCTCTGTGAGGGTCTGTCTTAAGGGCACTGTCTCCTTTCTCAGTCTTCCTGACTCCTACTACTAGGAATTTGGTTTTCATTTTTAAGATTCTCACTCTTTCCCCTGAGGCTGGAGGCTGAACCAAGGGTCTCATACAAGACAAGGACTTAATACTGAGGAAACCCTCAACTTTTCCATTTTTTGAGACAGGGTATTGCTAAGTTGTTCTGCTGTCCTTGAACATGTGGTCCTTCTGCGACAGGCTCCAAGCAGTGGACTTACCTGTATGTGATCCTCTTTAGTTTTTCACTGACTGCCAGATCCCTGGCTTTTGTTTCCGTATGCTCCCTATACTATTTTCTTTTCTGTTTACTGACAGACATTTCCTGATTCTCTGTGCTGTCTGGTGACCCTGGCTGCCCACATCTACCTACATACACCTGAGAAACTAAGAGGACATCTAGAAGCTCTGTTGGGCAGGCACAGGTGGCTATCACTGACGGTAGGCTAACCACCTTTTCAGATATGTAGGTGATTCCCTTGAACTGGCCAGTTTCCTGGAAGGGAATCCAATTCCCTCCTGTGTGGGAGGAAAGACAGGCTGCAGATGCCCGACCAGAGCTGGGGACCATCTCCCGTATTTGCTAGAACAGGCTCGTTCCCACCTTTCCAGTTCACCTTCCATACAGTGCTGATGATACACGCCCACTCAGGAGCCCTTTTCCAGCACAGGTGGGGACGGAGGTGACACTGAGTGCCTGTGGGTTCATTTCACTGCGTCCCAGACTTCGGACCCAGATTCCTGTTATCAGGCTTCCACCTCACTCCCACCCCAGCGGCATCTTGAGTTCCCATCTGGACTACACAATCCGAACTGGCTCTGCACCTTGTGGACACTGACTCTAATCTCCTCAGTTAATTCCTACCTTCCTCTCTGTTTTCTACATTCTGAATTTTTATATGTATCCTTCCCTCTTTGTAAAAAAAGTTTAAGATAAATGTAAGTTTCCACCCTAACAGCAGCAGAAAGTATCTGTCCAGGTTAAAAGTCGAAGCACTGTGCACTACAGCCATGATATCTAAGAGCCCGTGGTGAGTTCATCTTTACCTTGCATGACATCATCCATTGCAGCATAATCTGCAATTGGCTCATCCGCCTAGAAAACAAACAGAAGCAGTTCAGACCGACTAGGGGAACAGGGCTGGAGCAGAGTGGGCTGGCTGCTCACGCTGTGGTCTGGCCCAGGGTACTGCTACAAAACACACAGGCACCCTGTCTAGTCGAGAAGGCGGTGTGAACCATAGCCTGGTGCATCTGTGGACAGATACCCAATCAACTACGGGTCGGACTCATCTCATAGAACAACAATGACTTCTGGTTTTACAGCTGAATCTGTGCTTACACAGTGACGCTGTCCACTTGCGGGGCAAAGCCTGTAATAACATGAGCCGTGCCTACAAGTCTAGGCAGGAGCATTAGGATTCGGCAACTCCCTGGGCTGTCAGGGCCACTGCATTTATCTTAAAGTCCCAGAAAAAGTAAACGGGGAACAAGGGAAGAGGTGAGCGGTGGGCGCATCACAGAGGGAGGTCTGCTCCCAAGTCTGGGCCACAGCCTCGTTTCACTGCATCAGAATTAGGAATCGAGAGTCTGAAAAAGATCTCATGGTTCAGAAAAAGAAAAGTCACACTACTGCATCAGGCAGTACTGTTTGGCAGAGGGGGTCACTCAGCCACCAAGAGACAAAAGGGCAAAGCAAGTAACAAGATGGTAGGGAAAGGAAGATCAGGCTAACGAGGCCTCGGCAGCTCTCGCTCTCTCTAGGATCTCCAACATCTACGAAGTCCAAAGCCAGTGACCACACTGGACAAGAATCCCACTGACTCTATGGCAGAATCCTGTGTCTTGTGTTTCCCAGTTGATAAGATGCTGCAGGCTGAGCAAGCCTAGATTAAAAATTTAAAAATTTCTGAGCTTTAAAATAAGATGTCTCACATCGAAAGTTCCACAATAACCTGATTGAACCCTGGCCCTTGCGCTTGCGAAACAGACGCCTGAACCACTGAGCTAAATCCCCGGCCCTACTTTTCTAATTACAGTATGGAGACTGAATCCAAGGCCTTTCATATGGTAGGTAAGGGCCCTACCACTAAGCTACATCCCAGCCATTTTATTTTGGAATGAGGTTTTCACAAATCACCAAGCTAATGTCAAATCTTTCTGCTTCAGCCTCTGAAGTACTTGAAATTATGTACGTAAGGGCCACCATGCCTGCTAAAACTTTTTTTTTTAGGTTTTTTGAGACAGGGTCTCACTTTGTGGTTCAGGCTGGCCCCGACCTCAGCTGCAAACTCACATCACAGCAATTCTTCTGCCTCTGCCTCCCAAGTGCTGGGATTACAGGCATGAACCAGCACGACCAGCACTGGGATATGTGGTACTGGTTGCTGCTGGGCGTGAGTCTCCACACCCAGTATTGTATGTGGTTACCAGGGTATCGAACCCAGGTCCTTGTGCTTGCAAGACAGGCGCCGGAACCTAAGCTAAATCCCCAGCCCTAGAACTTTTTTTTTTTAAGACAGGGTCCCACTGTGTAGGTTCAAGCTGGCCCTAAGCTCACTATGTAGCCCAGGTGAGTCTCGAACTCATAGCAATCTTCCTGCCTCTGCCTCCTGAGTGTTAGGGTTACATGCGAGCCACCACACCTGGCATTGTGCTATGTAGTACTGATTACTGGGTACTGGCATAGTCACCATGCCTGGCATTATGGTATGTGGTTACCAGGGATAGAAGTTGGGAGCTTGCACTTGCAAGACAAACACCAGAACCACTGAGCGAAACCCTCGGCCCTAGAATTCTTACTTTTCATAAAAATTATAAAACCTCTATTGTCATTGAGATTTCATAGTTCTTTTTAATCCAGACTTTAGAGTACAAGTTGGTTCTTTACCCACAGTGATGACATACTCATTTGGGGAGTGAGAGGAAGCATTTGAAATAAGTTCAAGGCATCCTTGTCATTTTTTAAAAGGACAGACTTCCCAGCTCTGCAAAACAGAGTGTGTGTTGCAGAGACACACTTGGTCCAGTGACATCCCCACCATGCCTGTCCTTGGGTCCAGCAGGCGATCTACAGTCTCAGAGAGACACAAGCACCCTGTCCCCGCCTGAAAGAATGAAGCCCGTCTGTATCTGGAGAGGACGGACCTATGCAGAGAGAGATTCCACAGGAAGACACCTGGTGAGTCTCCCAGCTGAGGAAGGGGTTCCATCACAGCCTGTCCCCGGGAAAAGGACGATCACCACTGCGGGCCATCTGTCCTCGGGGTCTGAACACTGAGCTGGGTGATCTGGGAAGGACTGAGGGCAGCCTTCACCTCACCTTGGGTGTGGACAGGGGCTGACATTATCCATCCGAACCTTAATAGGAAAACCTGCACAAAGACCCCAAATATCCTCACTTCTACATCTCCTGAGGCTCAGCATCTCAGGGAAGCGAGCTCACAGTGGCAGTCACAATAGGGCTGAGTGCACCTTGTGTGGAGGCCGCAGTGTCCTTTAACCACCAGAGCTCCCGGGGCATGCAGCTGTTACTTACCTTTAATAAAATGACAGATTCAGGTATGACGCCAAGGGTACCAAGGGTGGCACAGTCATCACTTAAAATTTTTCCATCGATTGATAAATTCTGGTCAAAAGGAGCAACTGAAAACGCATGCATGATCTGTGCCAATTTAAAACAGAGCAAAACAAAAAACAGAAATCTGTATAAAGCAAATTACTGACTTATACCCTATCTAAATAAAGCCTGGACTCTAATAACCAGAGACAAAAAGACTTCAGAGTACAAAAGACAGGACTTTGCAGTCAGCCTGTGTTATACTCCTACTGAGCCTATGACCCCGACACAGCCAGAACACCCTTAGGAGGTCTGGTACAGAGCGGAAACAATTGTACACACAGATCCTTTTGTTCTTTACATACCTTACCACCTCCTGGGGCTGGGGGATGGGAACCAAAGGCGGAGGCAAAAGCAGAGCGGGGCTTGGGTTCACTGTTGCTCAGCACTCTGGCTAAAAGGCTTGGGCGCCCCACCATGGCCAGGCCCCACCTTCTTTCCAACAAGTCCAGCCAACCCTGAATTACTCTACATTAACCTCTTCAAGACTTCTCTCCCTTCTGTATTTACTCCTTGATCAATGGATCTGGCCTGTGTAATTCAGACCATCTGACTGTCATATATTCTTAGCCTGAATCTTGACTCTAGGAACCAAAATATTAATTTCTTGAGGGTAGGGGCCATGACCCACACCAATTCTGCAAAGTGTTATACATATTCCAAAAGCCTGTCATGCAAAATATTTAAATGCCCCTTTCAACTCAGAAATAAATTATCTTTGAGTTTGTCATTTTTGGACAGTCATTAGCTCTGGAGGGCAGTAAAGAGTTGGGGTCAGAAAGGCAAACGCAGGTAGCTGCAATGACACTGTTCAAATTCCAAACGGCCAGGACAAGATCAGGAATATCCAGTCTATCCTGCTTTATAAATCAGTGACATTCACAAGTGTGCTCTGTCACATGTATCTTAATTAAGCCAACATGCACGATGCATGGAAAAACCTTTCCACCTGTCCCTACCTTCTAATTCCTTGTGCGTGGAAAGAAAACGAGTCCAGCGAATCAGCTCTGACCCGACTGTGTGCAACGGAGCCTAATGGGCCAGAGAGGTGGTGACCAGGGATGTGATTCTACTAATGGCACCAACTTAAGACCTATGGCTAACAAAGCCAAAGGTCCTGGCACCATCAGTGAACTTCATGAAGCAACTGCCTGTTTCTCACATGGAAGAAACGAAAGGACAGCTTGACTGAACCAGCCCAGCACAAAAAGAGCATCATGCAGCAGCAGCCGGCCCTCGGCTAGAGAAGGGGAGCTGGGAAGACGCGGCACAGCTGCAGCAGCAGAGGTGCGAGGCTAACCTAGTGAGGGGGGCGTCACAGCCGCTCGAACGCAGCAATGCTTTCTCCTCCCCTAAAAGGCTCACTGTCTTAAGAGTCCCCCAAGAGACTGGATAAACACCAAATATGGTAGCTGAGCAGCACAAATTATGTAGTAAGTGTATTAAGTGACCATGTATTAAGTGACCATGTGTCACATTCTGTGTTACATGCTAAAGTGATAAACCTGAACAATCCCACCCTCTAAGGGTTGACAGGAGAGGGCACAACAAAGTGGGGAGACACATGGCAGAGGGTGTGCGCAGGGCCTGGGGAGCACCAACGAAAGGACAAGTTGCTTCTATTACAGGGGCCAAGACAGTTGTCAGAGGACAGCTTCCATGAACAATGAGCAAGGGCTTACTGATACAAACAGGAGTTTCATCTTGGAATTGTGGGCCAAGCATGGAGGCCCTGGTACAGTGCTTCATAAATGGTAACAGCTTCAGTATGATTAATGCGAACAATACAGGAATGCTCACGGAGTGGGCACGGCACTACTGCTCCATGTAGTGGAACAGGCGCAGAGAAAGCCCTGCTGCTGTCATAATACCTAGGGTTGCTGGCTATGGCACACGGGGCTGAACAGAGGAAGATACTAAATCTCAGCGCAGGGCTGGTGATTTAGCTCACTGGTTCCGGCGCCTGTCTTGCAAGCACAAGGACCTGGGTTCAATCCCTGGCAACCACATACAATACTGGACGTGGAGACTCATGCCCAGCAGCAATCAGTACCACATACCACTGTGCTGGGCATGATGGCTCATGCCTGTGATGCCAGCACTAGGGAGGCAAAGGCAGGAGGGTTGCTGTGATGTGAGTTGGAGGCTGAGCTCAGGGCCAGCCTGAACTACAAAGCGAGACCCTGTCTCAAAAAAAAAAAAAAAAAGCAATTAACAATGAGCTTTTTTTGAGGAAAGGAATAAGTGGGTTACACTTCATTTACTCTAAGCTATCAGAGTTGGTCAGTGAATTAATAATTATAGAAAGCAAAGTTTCTCAAGGCTTTAAGCAATTAAATGTGGCAAAAATGTCTAGAATCCAGCATTTACAGTTTTCCAAAGGCTGCCATCCTATTAACTTTGAAATCTAGTAGCCCCCAGGGAAAGGATTCAACACATTAAAAAAAAAAGAAGAAAAATTCACACCCTTTTCAAACCAACCCCGCCTCTGAGGATCACACGCGTGCCCACCACAAACTCCCATGTTATGCAGGCAGCCAGGCAAAGGTCAGATCTAAGCGAAGCTTGAAGGGCTGCACCACTGAGCCGCGAGGGGAAAATTACATCCCACTGCCCTTTCTTTCATCCTGTTTGATTCACAGTGGTCCTGGCAGCCAGGGTGGGAGATGAGAAGACAGACACTGCAAAGGAAGAGCCAAGAAAAGCACATCTGGGGCTTTTCGGCTGAACAGCCGTTGCCTTCTAGCAGCTCATCCGTGCAGGTAACACACTCCCAAATGGAGAGGTTTTTTTCTCTTGGCTTCTCTGATTTATCCTTCAAAAATAGTAGTCCATAATAAAAGCAGCACAGGCTCTTTTAAATGTCCTTATCCACAGGGGCTCTTTTTGTAATTTAAAGGTTTTGAATGCTCGAGGTTTACCGCTGACAGGCAGAAAGCCGGTGGTGGAAACAAGGCTTCTTAGATGTAAAGGGTACAATAACAGAGTAAAGATATTGTGCCAATGCATTTATTTTCAGAGCCGTGGGTTCAACCAAGGGAAATACTGTTCTCAGGACAATCTGGAACACATAACACCCTCAAAAGAAGCCTGTATTTTTGCCTCAATTACAATGATAAATATCAGCAACAAGAAAAATGCATGAGCAGTAACCATGGCACAAAAAAGCAGCAGAGGGGAACCTGGTCTGCTTTCTGGATACTGAGCAGAATTAGATTGAGGGCTAGACTTTTTAAATGGGTGTCTTGATTTATCAGCATCTTTTGCCTAAGTTGTGAGATATGCAGATGATATGCTCAGTTATAGTGCATAAGACTGGTACCAAGGAATGAAAATATGTAACACATTTTTATAAGGCCTGCATTTAGTCATGAAAAAGATTTGCAAGTCATATATGGGACAGAGGGATCAAAACTGAACTTCTAGTAGCAAGTTGGAAATATGTCATGGCATAAAAAATGGTAAAGTAACATAAAATGTTACTGAATAGGCTTATCTGCCACCAGAAATACTTGGACTTATGGGAAAAATAGCCTTTCCAGAGCCTGTTTTTAAGCTTACTTAAATTTTACAGCAGATCTTGGTAAGAGGTTCAGATTTTAGGTGGGCAAAGAACAAGATGTACCACCATAAAGTGAGTGACTAAGTATCCTCCAACAACCTGGACATGTGACCAATTACATGATTCTCAATGTTTCCCATTATTGAAAAGCTACTCAGAGCATGCTCAAGGTTTCAAAATCCAAAAATCAATTTCATCTTCATAGAAACATTCGTGACTATTGGAAACCAAGACTTTTTAAAGAAAGTTATTTTAATTTGAGGGCCTTGTGAATATAACTCTAAATTCAAAAACACCCTCTTCTCAATAGTACAATATTATGAGCAGAGAGATGTCTAAAAGGTCAGGCTGGGAGAAAATAAATACATAAATAAGCACAGGTAGAAAGCTGGAATTTATATAGGCTCTCAGAAGTCCTGAGAAGAGGCAGACAAATGTTAGGTTTTCCTCACCTGAATTTTCAATTCTTTTAACGTTTGATTAGCAGAAACGAGAAGTGCTTTCTCACCACGAACTTTCCTATGTCGCATACTCCGGCGAATGACTTGCTTTTGATAGGCTATGTAATTTTGATGAGATATCTTTTGCCGCTTTGATCCTCCGTTGCTCTGTAATACAGATCCAAAATAAAGAAAGCCCTGAAATCATCCACATTGTGACTCCTGCTAATGAAGTTCACCATAAACAATGAAATCCAAGAATTTCTTAGCAGGTGCCCATCTAATTGAAGAAAGAAAAGGATGAATGAAATACAGCTGTACAGGCATGAAAGCAGTTTAAATGGCTGTTACATCGACTACTTATAAGCAAAATAAGATCAGCACAGCTCTATGGGGCTAGGGCAGGAGGATTTTAATTATTCTTTTTTTTTTTTTTTGAGACAGAGTCTCGCTTTCTAGTTCAGCCTGGCCCTGAACTCACTATGTAGCCCAGGCCAACCTTGAACTCACAGCGATCCACCTGCCTCAGCCTCCTGAGTGCTGGAATAACAGGTGTGAGCCACCATGCCTGACATCATGATACGTGGTCCTGGGTGATGAACTCGGGACCTTAAGCTTGCCAGGCAGATGCAGGAATCACTGTGTTAAATCCCCAGCAGGAAGATCCTGATTTTGAGGCCAGGATGGACCCTTTAGCAAGACCTTGTCTCAAAATTAAAGGGACTAAGGAAGTAGCTCAGTGGTAGAGTATTTGTCTACCTTGCACATGGTCCTGGGTTCAAGTACCACTGTACAACAAAACAAAGAATGTGGGAGGAGGACAAGCTAGACATTCTACCAAATACACGAGAAGCTGAAATTTTATAATTACTGAACTTAGTTCAAGAGTATCTGAATTCTCATTGGCTTACAATTTTTTTTTTTTTTTTTTTTTTTTTTTTTAGGTTTTTTGAGACAGGGTCTCACTTTGTGGTTCAGGCTGGCCCTGAGCTCAGCCTCAAACTCACATCACAGCAATCCTCCTGCCTCTGCCTCCCGAGTGCTGGGATGACAGGCGTGAGCCACCACGCCCGGCACTGTGGTATGTGGTACTGGTTGCTGCTGGGTGTGAGTCTCCACGCCCAGAATGGTATGTGGTTACCGGCGAATCGAACCCGGGCCCTTGCGCTTGCAAGACAGGCGCCGGAACCACTGAGCTAACTCCCCGGCCCCTACAATTTTTTTTTTTTAATTTGCAAATAACAAGCATTAACTGTTTGGTTGGTTTGTTTGTTTTTGAGACAGGGTTTCACTTTGTGGTTCAGGCTGGCCCTGAGCTCAGCCTCAAACTCACATCACAATCCTCCTGCCTCTGCCTCCCAAGTGCTGGGATTACAGGCATGAACCACCACACCTGGCACAGTGGTATGTGGTACTGATTGCTGCTCGGGTGAGTCTCCATGCCCAGTATGGTATGTGGTTACTGAGGATCAAACCCGGGTCCTTGCGCTTGCAAGACAGGCATCGGAACCACTGAGCTAAATCCCTGGGCCAACTGTTCGGTTTTTTTGAGACAGGTCTTGCTGTGTAGTCTGGACTGGCACTGAACTACATCCTCGAAGTGGCCAACCCGGCCTCCCAATGGTTCAAGGCAAGCTCCAACTACAGCGACACCCTGTCTCAAAAACAAAATCTGCCTCTTGTCATATTAATGAAAATATACAGTTTTACCTATGAAATATTCTTACAAAACATGCTAGTACTAAATATGATCAAACACTTAAAACTCAACTTCCATTTTTTAGAAATGAACACAGAGCACTGGCAAGATATTTAAGAATAAATTATATGAGGAGGTAACCAGTTCCATCCAGAATATGGAATAATCTAGAAGAGATCAGACTGTTCTCCAAGTCACTGTCATCATGGAGGGGTTGGGTAGGGGCCAAATGTCCTTTGAGAACACTCTCACTCTTATGAGAGGTTGACAAGTAGTCACGATTTTTCTTCTAACCAGGACGGTGTGAAAGCAGGAGTTGAAAAAAATAAAATCTTCTCTGCCTTAATTAAATCTGAATGAGGTAACCCTGAGGCCTCCCTCCAGCTCCCACCCTTGCCACTGTGCCCGTGTGAGGAGCAGGGAGGATCAGAGTCACCGTGGGCACGAATGCCCCATGCTCGTTAGCAGCAGAGCTCCCCATGTCTGCAGGGCAGCCACCCCTGCCCAGGATGCAGACACAATGGTACTTTGGTTGGGGAGCCGGGCCCTGGCCAGGCTCTGCTCCAACCAGGCTTTCAGCTTTATCTGTCTCTGATTTACATAGTTGTGTGGCTGATTCACAAGAAAATGTTAAAACAAAAAACTCAAAACTGATGGATTATTTTTCTTGAATCTCAAATGCTGAAAAGGTCAAATTAAACCTATATGCTGCAATTGGGAATAAAAGGGGAAAATATCTAGAGCAACTAAAAAACAAGGCCCTGAAGAGCGAGCAAGAATTTTTAAAGACTGATTCTAAATGGGTCTAGAGGCTTTTCCTGGAATTATTCTCCATTAAACCCACAGAATTTAAATCCAACTTAACTGATAAAAACCGGCCCGTGGTTTTAGAGGGATTTCAATCACCTAAGTGATATCGAATACTGAGGGTATTATTAACCTAAATTTTAGATAATAGCAAACAAACTGGGTGATTCGAGCTTAGGAAAGGGAAAGGGATTTGTTCAGCTCCATTAAGGACATGCAGAAACGCATCGTTGTGTATCATAGGGATTTATAATAGCAATTCCAAGAGCCATCTCTATTCGGAGAACTCTGACATGTTACAAAGGAAAGGGTGAGAGGCGGGTGACACTGAATAGACACGGTGCTCTTCAGGGACACTACTCTTCTAAACAAAGGTCAGACATGAGATTTTTTTCGGGAACCAAAAATATTTAAAACATCCTAGAGCATTAAAATATCCAAATAAGGACAGGGAAGACAGCGCAAAATTATAAAGTACAAAATATAATTATAGCATAAAATGCAATGTTCCCCCAACATTCTCTATCATATTTATAAATGTGAAATCTGCTGTCATCCACAACAGAAGAGAGTAATACTACATCTGCTTTAAAAACACGGCTGTGGTTATGGCCACATTGAATAAAATGAGGCATTCAAAAAAAATCATCTTTTCAAAACGTAACGGTTTTGGGGGGGTTAAGCAAAGGGAAATTCGGGGGATTGAACCCTCAGCTACGTGTGTTCTTAGCATGTACTCCACTGAGCTCCATGAACTGTCCCTGCAGGACAGAAGAGCTCCTTTACTTTCGGGAGGTAGGAGAGGCTGGAGAACTGAGGCATGGTCTAGCCTCCAGCTCCTGCCTCCTCCATGCCGGGGTGATGGGTGTGCACCACCACACCTGGCAATTTTCTAAACAACTGTTAAAACTGAAGAGCAAAGCATGAAACCACTTAAAATATGTATCAAGCTTAACTAATAGGGCGGGCAGAGAATGGAGGATAAACTAGCAATGGTGTATGATAAGGGACCAGAAAGATGAGAGTCACAGCTGATCTCTATCATGGACTATCACTTCGGCCTGGTGGCTCACAGCTGTAAACAGCACGCAGAAGGCTGAGGCAGTTCAAGGCCAGGCTGAACTACAAAGTGAGGCTCTGTCTCCAAACAAATAAGCAAACAAAAAGATATACACCTGATACAAAGAAACAGAATAATAATACTAATACATCAGGTGATGTGATCATTTAACACCAGAGAGACAGTAATCTCTTCTGTTTACTCCAACACGAAGGCTACTGTTTATTTTGTAATGTTAGAATCTGAGCTGAATAAATTTCTCCATACATAAAGACCTTATGATTTAAAAATACAGCAAGATAGGAGTCTTGGTTTAATGCTCTAGTCTAGTAATTTTAGTTCACTGCATTTTGGCAGTTCTTACAGTACAAGAAATTTAAAGATGTCATTGGGCCTGGAATGAAGTTCTTGGGAAGATGAATGGTCACACACTCCCTGTAATGAATGAACAACGGGCCTGGGGTTTACCTTAAGGGGTACCGCACCTACCTCAGAAGCACAGGGCCCAAGTTCTATCCCTGGTACATACACCTCCCCCACCCCCACCCCCAAAAAAGAAAAGGAAAGCAGCTTCAACACATACTTGATTAAAATCAGGATCTTTCTCTCCGTCCAGTTTAGCCTCCTCCTTGTCCTCTTCTGTTTCGGAACTGCTCACATTCAGCTCCGGAGCTGAGTCCTTCATCACCTGAATGTGCCAGGACCAGACAGACAACCAGGTTAGGTTGGCACCTAGGAAGGAAGGCCACTGGGGTGCAACCTGTGGACTGCAGCCTAAGTGACCAAGTTGCGAAGACTGGACCAAAAACCCTGCAGTGTTTCCTTTACCGCTCTCCCATGCTCCTTTAGCCCTGTGACTGCGTGTATGAATACGCCCATGGTGAACATAAGAGGGCTCTGATGAGCAGGTGTTGTAAGGTTTGTATGATGTTCTTCTGCATGCATTAGAAGGCACTCTGCACCTTGGCAAGCCTTTCAATCAAACCCTCAAACTGCTGAGGTGATGGGAGTTGTGGGGCTCCTTAAGAAATGAGAAATGCAGCTGGGCACAGGGACGCAAGCGTGTGGTCCAGCTACTCTGGAGGCAAGAAGATCTCAAATGCAAGACCAACCCAGGCAACTCAGCAAGATTAACTCAAAATTTAAAAAAATTACAAGGGTTCGAGATGCAGCTCAGAGACAGTGTTTTTCAAGCAGGAAGCACTGATGTCATATGTCAGCAATGCAGAAAAAAAGAAAAAGAAATGAGTATTTTCCTGTACCATTGTGGAGTACTGACATTAACTTTGAAACAATGAAACACTGGGCCAGGGATTTAGCGTCAGTGGTCCCAGCACCTGCCTTGCAAGTGCAAGGGCCAGAGTTCAATCCCAACAATGCCAGGCATACTGGCTCACACTCAGTAATTCCAGCTCACACACACTGAGTAATTCCAGCACTCAGGAGGCAGAGGTAGGAGGATTACTGTGAGTTCCAGGCTGGCCTGGGCTACATGATGAACTCAGGGCCAGCCTAAACGACAGAGTGAGTCTCTGCCTCAAAAACAAAACAACAACACCAAGAAACATCCGTTAACACTATTTTATAGTGGATACCATGTAGACACATATAGAAAGGTGTGAAAGATTTAAAGGAACCTGAGGAGATACTTGTGCTAACTTCTTTTTCTCACTAGATTCGGAGACAGAGGTATTTTGTGCTGCATGTAGGACACTAGATGCTTGAAGGATGTTTTTAAAGTTATCTTTCCAACGCTGATAACCACATTAATAGAACCATTCCACTTTGTTTTAAAGCCCCCAAACCCTGGAGTTAATGAGATGTCCATAGATCCACATCAACGTGATCTCAATGGTAACACATCTGGGAAAATATCCTGGGCTCACATCTGCATCACCCACCCTTGGTGATCAAGGCACAAGCCTGTAAACCGTCCCTTCTTTGGCCCGTAACTGCCTCGGTGATTCTAGACTCAGTGGCCAGAGCCACCTGCCCTTACCCCTTGCTAGAACTCAAGCCAGGGCCCCCACTGAGCACATCAGCAGTCACCCTTAGGAAACTTTGGTTTCAGACCAGGCTAAGTTCCCAGGGTGGTGTTGGGATCCTCCTGCCTCAGTCTTCTAAGGGGCTCGAACCACAGGTCCTTGCTACCACACCTGGCCAAGGCGGCTTTTCTGTGTCACTGCGCGGCTTAAGCACATCAGGCTTGCCTCCGCAGCCTGTGTAGCCCACAATACTTGTCCCAGGCTGCATCCCTGACAGGAGGTGTAAAGAGAACCTGGCTCCCTCTGCTGACCTCCCTCTCTGGCACTGCACCCTCACTTCCGTCAGTCTCCTGCTCTACCCTGCTGGACGCGCTCCACATACTTGTCTCCATGTGAAGGTACTGCATAGATGAATGAGTTTAGTCTGTCACGTCCACCACTGTAACCCCAGCACCAAGAGCGCTCTTGGCCCACAGCTGACATTCAGAAGTATGCATCAAATTGACGACAGGCCAAACCCACAGAGATCGTGTAACTACTCATTTTCAGCCCTGTCTAATTCTAGGTCTGCTGCTAAACAGCTCCAAAAGAAAAAAAAAATTCATTCTCAAGCAATCCAATGAAAATATGACAGCAAGTCAAACGGCAAGACGAATCATAACTAGTCAAGGCCACAAGAGGGACCAGTACCTTTTTATTGTCTACCACTTTGTGGACGTAGATGGTGGCCTGAGTGTACTCCCGCAGGTCCCTCTGCTGCTGGCACAGTAGGCCTTCTCTGCACTCGGGACAGAGTTCTAAAAAAGTAAAGCACAAGTGGCTGAGGATTCTACTGCTGAAGAACCAAAGGAGGAAAAAAATAAACATTACAGTCCCAAGTGAACACTCATTAACTATTACACTAACTGTTCTACTGCTGTAAGCCAATATAACTACGAGGAGAATCATTTGCTATACACAAATTGTGAGACATCATAGGACAGTCCCTGCCTAGGGAACTTGGGCTGTGGCGAGATTTCTTTTTTCAGTGCCAGGGACTGAACCCAGGGCCTGCCTTCACCACAGTAGGTAACTGCTCCACTGCATAGGAGGCCCAGCCTCAAGAGCTTTCATTTCCACCAGAAAATATAATACTGACATACTCTTCCCTCCCCCACTGTAAATGTCAACTTTTAACCACAGAAGCCAGACACAATATTAAAACTTACTAGGTTCAGAAATATACTGTGTTTCTGATGGATTTACATCTCCCACTTCAATTCTTGTGATTTTAATTATATGATCCACAACAAACAGCTTTTGTATCATCTGCCACTCACTGGGCCACATGGGAGCTATACTGTGCAAGAAAACACAACATGCCTTAAGACACATGACAATGAAGAACACTCGAGTAACCCATTTGCCTTCCAAACTGCAATGGTCACGGCCAGTCTTTAACAGACACTGGAGGGGAACGGGGTACTTTTTCATACAAAGGAATGTTACAGTATCAGCTAAGAGTGAGACAGGTATATAAATCAACACAGTTGAATACAAAACCAGAGTAAAGTAATTAGTTGAGGATAAATACAGTATAATGCCATTCATATTAAGTGGTTTTTTTGGGGGAGGTACTGGGTGAGGATCATACCCCTCAAATCTGGGACAATGGTCAGGACAATGGTTGGTTGCTTTGAAAGTGACAGTCAGGTGGGGTACCGTCGTGACGCATGATGTAATCCTAGCACTTGAGAGGCTGAGGCAGAATTGCCCTGATTTTTCTTTGAGACACAGTCTCACTTTTTGTAGGTCAGGCTGGCCCTGAACTCAGCCTTGAACTCGCAATCCTCCTGCCTCTGCCTCCCAAGTGCTGGGACTACAGGCATGAGCCACCATGCCTGGCACTGTGGTATGTGGTACTGACTGCTCCTGGGTGGGAGTCTCCACACGCAGTATTGTATGTGGTTACTGGGGATCGAATCCGGATTCTTACTTGCAAGACAGGTGCCAGAACCACTGAGCTAAATCCCCAGGCCAAGGCTGCACTCGAATTTGCAATCCTCCTGCCTCAGCCTCCCACAGTGCCGGATTACAGAATTCCAGAACCAGGTCTGGCTAACTGTGGGGTGTTGTGTTTCAAATCAGGATGAATACAACTCCCTTCAGTTTCCCTGACTTTGAGGCCAGCCCTAGCTACATAGCCTGAAGTAAAAGGAAGGGGTGGGAGGGAGGAATGAGAATGGATGACAAAGTATTCAGGAGCCTTCAATTCCATTTAACTTGGGTGACTGCTACTGAAAAAGCGCCTGATAGGGCATTTACTTTTTAATTACGGATGTCTCCTTGAATGTGCAGAATTAACAATAACGACAAAAGAAAGAATGGAAAGAAGGGAAGGAGCAAGGGAGAGGGAAGAGCAGGGGAAAAGTCCAGATGCATGTATGGTAACCCTGCACTGCTTTAAGTGATCTTAATGTTTTGAAAAATGAATAATAAGCCCGCATTTAGCTTCCCCTCCAAAAGGAATTTACTTCCTTTTTAGCACGGGCAATCAAACTCAGGGCTTTACACACTCCAGGCAAGTAATCCACCGCTGAGCTGCACCCCAGCCTGGTAATTTCTATGTTCCTTTTTTTCCCTCTATGTCTTTCTAGCAATGTTGGAAACAAAAAACTTCCTCTTATACAGCTACTTTAGAATTATTTACAACACAAAATGGTAACCTGAAGGCTAAGGTTCACAGATGAGTCCATTTACAAAGACTCGGGGGTTGGAACAAAATTGTGAGACCTGAGAATTCTAGATGAGCAGCTCAATAGCTCTCAAAGGCGTGGCAGAGGCAGGATACAAGCTGGGCTATGCTGATTATGTGATTCTGGGGAGGAGGTATGCCTGTAGACAGGATGCTTGCTACCAGTGGCCTGGGAGTAAAATATGGCTGAGTCTGCTCAATATGAATGACAAGAAATGAGCATTAATAAAAAAAATCATACAAATCTGTTAAAGAGGCACCTATCTCTTTAGAGACAAGTGCTCACCCCAGGAGAACACACAGAAGGGAGAAGCTCCTAAGTGAGTGGTGACACTCTCGGAATGGACTGCTTACACTGGGGTGGGAGGGGGCTTTTCCAAGCATATCCTTTTTTCTTGGCAAATGTTACTAATCATTAGAAACAGAAAATCACACGAAGAGAAGAAACTCACAGTTTAGAGTCTTCTTTGGTCATGGAAGCAAATGTAAACATAAGTCCCCCATGGGGACACAGAAGGGCGCTGTTTCCAACTGAGGACACAGGACTACATCTCGTGGGCTTTCTGTGCACATGAGACAAAGAAGATAAAACACCGCACTGCTATAGAAGGGAAGATTTTTAAAATAATTACTTAAAAACTAGAGATACTAATAGAGGGATATTAGTAATTAAATGGTTCTTGGAATTATCTGTTTAGCTTGACAGAAAAGAAAGCTTCCAATGTGTGCTGGTTAAGATAACCAAGTATCACAAATAGAACTCCCGAATTCTTAGAAAAAAACTAAAGTCAACACTAAAAATAAGAAATTTCTCATTTCTACCTAACGAATTTCCGCCATTCTTCTACAAAGAACTGCGACACGATATAGAGGACGTCTGTATCCTGGAATAAAAAAAAAAAAATCACAGAAAGGAACACATTAATTGTCTCTGTTCTAACACACTCACTTCCAAGGATGAGTATGAGATTTTCCTCACACAGATCTTGCAGTCGATGGAAACAGAGCACCCTACCAACAAATCAGGAGCTGCGGTAAATCCCCTTTTAGGAAACCAGACAGGTAAGGTACTATGGGCTGGTCTGAAAAGCCATCGGCAACTTGGAAAAGTCATTTTTAACAAGTGGATGAATTCTCTCCTGGGTGGGAATCACTATACCTCTGGCCAGTTAGTGAGACACGGTCTGTTTTTGTCCTGGAACAAATTTGGAAGAGAAGTCTTTTGCTCATTTGCGATCATCTTATGTAAGGCTTCGTTTTCTTCCCCTTCTCTTTCTAAAATCTGAGAGAAAATGAAGCAATCAGCTGCCTCCCGCTGACAGGACAGGGCTTGCTGCCTCCCTGCACCCCAGTAGGAGCACAGTGTTCATGCTCCTGGCAAGTCGCCCCGGGGAGGTGGTGCGCTGCTTCAGGGTGCCAGCTCGGAGTTTACTACCTTGCACTGTGAACAGCATTCTCTGTAACTTGGAAACTCGGGGGCCTTTGGGAAGT
Source organism: Petromus typicus (assembly GCA_004026965.1). NCBI lineage: Eukaryota > Metazoa > Chordata > Mammalia > Rodentia > Petromuridae > Petromus > Petromus typicus. The sequence continues at coordinate 5,355 of PVIR01001223.1, read as the reverse complement.
ATTGCTGCAGTTTGTTCCACGCCTCTTTAGAAACCAGTCTTCTTTCGTTTTCAGAGATGCATAGTTCCCCTGAGTTTAAAAAGACAATAAATCATACGAGTCAGTACCTATCTCCTATTTCTTTTGTTATATCTCCTATTTCTTAAATGTGAAATTTTCTCCCTAACTCTATTCCCAATATACTTCTTAAATTTATGAAAAATCTTTAAGTGTTTCAATTGTATTTATTTCCAACTCTTTCTATGGTTTGCTCCTAGTTACTCTTGCATGTATGTGAGCATACACAAAGAAAATAAATCTTCTAAGCACCTAAATTCATTTTAATTGTAAGGAAGAAAGCCACCAGTCTCAATCTGAAATCCTCCATCTAAGTCTGTGACTGAAGCAATCCAGGAGATAACAGCAAATGCACAATGCCTGGAGCCAGGCACTTTTCAGTCATCACTGCCCAGTACAGCAGCTGTACACAGGGGCTTCAGGGCCCCGGATTGGCCTTGCTCTGGCAGGGGCTCATGGTACTTTCTTCACCTACACACTTAAGGTCACAAGCCCCTGCAAAGTGACTGGCACTCTGATATTGAAATCATCTTGCACTGACATAACTTCAAGATTTGTACATCTTGAATGATTTTAAAGACTTGTAGATCTCACAGGTCTTTACCTACCAAATCAATGTTGGGTGATAATGAAATCTACTGATTGTTATAAAAATCACCTCCAGTCAAGGTCCAATGCCTTTGCCATCTTCAGATAGTCTGAGTAACCCAAACTCACAGAAGACTAGAACAGCACTACTCACAGCCACCTTGCCTTTTCTCAGACCATCTCAAGAAATCTGAGATCATGGCAAGTTACAATCTCAGCAGTCCCTCCTTAGCACAATTTTTTGGACACAAGTCCTCACTATGTACTCTAGGCTGGCCTTGAACTTGCAAGATCCTCCTGACTACGATTACAGGCATGCAACCATGCCGGCGAGTTTACTATTTACTTCTGCACAATGAACTACACTGCATATAATAACCTGAGAATCAGAACAATAAATATCCAGGATGACTACAGAATAAAGCTTATGTACAAAATTCAGTCTCTTTCATCTAGTCCCCCATAATTTTTTTATGATTTAAGTGAGTAAATTCCTTCAATTTTCCCCCAATAATTTCTGTTACCTCAATAGTACAACTTTTTAATGTTGACCAAGAAAATATTATTTTTACTGTAATAAATTCATTACCAAATAAATTTAGGTCACAACATAAGAAATTACTTTCTTTAGAAAGCATTTAGATTTCTTTGTTGCCAGGAACACTTATTCTAACATGCCTATCCTTAGACATTAAAAAAGGAAAGAAATTCCATTGCATCCCTAAATCTAATGAGTACACATTCTTGTGGAGAAATACAGTGCAACCGTAGGTGCATTTTGATGACCTGATTTAGCTCAAAGAACTCCAAGGCAATTATTATACAATGCTGAGTAGTTACTTTTAATTTTTCCCTAAAAGCAGTGGGCTGGGGTTAGAGCTCATCGGTAGCCTCTTTCCTACTAGTGAAGGCCCTACGTTTGTTTCTGAGCACCATCGACACAGAGGTGATACAAACAGGCTCCAGGTTCAAGGGCAGCCTATTCAGCTTTGTGAATCAACCTTCATGTGAAAAGAACTAAAAAGGGCTGGATATGCAGCTCAGTGCGAAGGCCCAGGGTTCAGTCCCCAGTAATGCAAGGTAAAAGGCTGATCTCTTCGCACATGTGCAATAGAATCACATTTGGCTCAAATAAGAGAGAAAATGAAGGGAATGATGATACAGGCATACATGTTTTGTTCTGTTTGCTTTGTGTTACTGTGGATGGAACTCAGGGCCTTGTGCTTCCAGGTAGGCGCAATATCACTTGAGGTAAATCCCCAGCCTCATGTTTCAAACACGTAAATCAGAAGAGGGACTATGGACGGTAGCTCAGCGGTACAGCACTAGCCTAGCAAAGCTGACGACCTGGGTTGGACAACCAGCACTGCCCCCTACACCATCTGCAGAGAATTCCAAAGTTCTATGGAATCACATGTGAATTTGTAGAAATTGGGATTGTTCCGAATAATAACATTTTATAAAATGGATTTTTAAAAAGCCAATTTAAATTCACCCAATAAAAAGTATTTCAAAAGTAACATAGAAACTAGCCATGATAAATTTCATTCTCCAAATGTGATTGTAGAAATAGGAATGTACTTAGCAATGAGTTTAGATTCTAGGCAAACAAGCCCTCTACTACTAAAACCTTGTTCGAAGTACAGTTAATGGGTCAGAGTATCTGAAAGGGAACATAAAAAAAAAAAAAAAAAAAAACACCTGTGTGGGTCCAGGATTTAGAAGTAAGTAAGGTAAGTGTAAAGTCCTGAGTTCAATCCTGGGTGCCACATCCACAATGCCAGTGGCTCACGCCTGTAATCCTAGCACTCAGGAAGCAGACACAGCAGGATTGCAGTGAGTTGGAGGCTGGCTACCCTGGGCAACATAGTAACTTCAGGGCCAGCCTGAGCTATACAAACCTCAAAAAAACAAACAGGGCCAAGGATTTAATTTTGTGGTTCTGGTACCTGCCTTGTAAGCACAAGGTCCTGAGTTCGATCCCTGGTAACCACAAATAACAATGCTGAGCATAGTCACGTCCACCAGCAATCAGTACCACGTACCACAGTGCCGGAAGTGGTGGCTCATGCCTGTCATCCCAGCACTTGGGAGGCAGAGGCAGGATTGCTGTGAATTCGAGGCTCGCCTGGGCTACCTGGTGAGCTTAAGGCCAGACTGAAAACAAAGTGAGACCCTGTCTCAAGAAATAAATAAAACAAACAATAAACTTTTAAAAATCTGTGTTTACATTAAAGTCACAGGACTTTATAAATGCATAGGAAATTGGTCATAAAAAACTGTAACCCCAACAAATGATGCCAGGGTGCCAGGTGCAGTGTCACGCAAGTGTATTCCTAGCCATTCCAGAATTCTTTAAGCTGGCTTAAGCAGACTGCCTCCAACCCGGGTAACACAACTCCAAGACACCCGAAAACAAAGCAAAAGGGTTTCTGGATTAAAGCAGTGATGGTGGTGTGTGTGGTGCTCGCTAAGGCACAGAACTCAGGGCCTCACCCTCTCAGCCTGCAGAAGTGAATCTTAAAACTACCTTTGTGTGGGGCCGGGGTGTTAGCTCAGTGGTTCTGGCGCCTGTCTTGCAAGCGCAAGGACCCAGGTTCGATTCCCAGGTAACCACATACCATACTGGGTGTGGAGACTCATGCCCAGCAGCAACCAGTACCACGTACCACAGTGCCGGGCGTGGTGGCTCACGCCTGTAATCCCAGCACTTGGGAGGCAGAGGCAGGAGGATTGCTGTGATGTGAGTTGGAGGCTGAGCTGAGGGCCAGCCTGAACCACAAAGCGAGACCCTGTCTCAAAAAATCCAAAAAAAAAAAAATAAATAAATAAATAAATAAAAATAAATAAAAAGTAGGAGTAAGGGTGGGAATGTAGCTCAGTGAGCAAGGTAGGAGTATGATCCCCAATTCAAAAAGAAAAATGCATTTATTTTCACTGTATCCAATCATGTACAGTACCTATAAGCTTGTCCAAAAATGCCCACGAAATCTGATGTATAAATAACCCTTGTAATATAAAAACTAGACCCAAAATTTCAAATTTGGAAAAAACATAGTTTTTGGCAACAACTAAAACTCTTTGTTTCAAATTCAAAATTCAGTATCACAAGTAAAAAGTTTTCTTCAGGAGGGGAAGGCATATATACCATATTGTGCAGAGTAAGAAGGTGTGCGGGTCTGGTACGACACCAGGTGGTAGAAACTAATAGTGACTTAGGGGAAGAGAATGGAGACACCAGGTACAGCGCAGGACAGCAGTTGCCACTTAGACTTAGTCCCTAAGATAAAAGACAATGTTGAACAAAATGTTTATGTATGATATGCTATGACCCGACGGACAATAGGTCACAATCCCACTTACCATGTGGACACAGAATGTCTTCATTAAAGTTTAATTCTTCCTCCTCCTCTTTTCTTTCCTCCTTTGATTCATCTGAAGAAACACAGATGGTAACTGCTGTCAATATTGTATTTAAAAGTTCAAGCTGCAGATATATTACTTCACAATTTGTCTTGATCTGGTTTTTTATTTTGTTCCATAGGATTCAGGCTGCCTCGGAATTCCTGCCTCAGCCTCCCAAGCTGGGGTCTCAGCTGCCAATGACCACGCTCAGCTTCTACAGAGACAATGTCTGGTGGTTCAGTGTGGCCTGACACCAGTAGCAACTTCCTCACCTTACTATGCTGCGATCACTGCACGGCCCAGCACACCTAGCTATTCTCTACAAAGCTGAATAAGAAAAACTGATTCTGAAAATTAGAGCCAAATGACTCTTATGCAGCTCTACCTAAGTGTTATATTTTTTTCCCTTAAAAGGAAAATTATCTCAGTGACATTTAACTTGTTAAAGATTCAGGTTATGCAAGAAGAAGTGCCCTTTTTTTTGCAAATTGAAAAATAATTTCCTTGTTGCTCCACTAATACTAGCTGGAGTACTCAGAATACGGCATCATAAGTCAAGGTAGCCATGTCCATGTTGGGTCATTTTCACCTACAGACTCTACAGAAGCTCGCTAGATGCCCTAAGGCAGGAAGGACTTCAAACTTGGGAAATGTGCTACACATAATAAGAACACGACACTTCCCACTAACATGCCTGTTTTCTGTTCCTCTAGTATTTTGTCCCTGCCGTTTGTAGTTGTGTGTACTGGGGACAGAAAATCTTTATCAGGATATAAGGACAGTTGTTTGGTGGCTTTTCCAGGTTAAGTACCTTATCCCATTTTAAATGCACTAAATGTATTCAAACAGCATTTAATAACCATGGAAAGAAAGGGCTCTGCAGTTGGGGATGCAGCTCTCCAACAGTACTTCCTTGGCATGTATGAGGACTGAGGTTAAATTCTCAGAGATGCAATGATCCAGATGTGGCCAAACCATCATACCACTGCCTGTCTGTTTCAACACACAAACACTGCTGACTTCTCCAAAGAGAACATAATAAACCTCAAAAGTTTGGGAAAACCTAGGTCTCAGCACTGCTAATTAGATTTCCACCTGAGTGAATAAGATTGCAGGTTGCTAGTCTATATGGACAAAAGCATGAAGAAAATCAGCCCCTAAAATAATTTTCTAAAAGGAACTTCTCAGTATGCACCAAAGCATGTCAGGATGCAAAAATTAGTTAAGTCTCACACAACTTTTAAGAATTTGTTGCTCAGAAATAATCTGAAAGATCTGCAAAGACATAGGTGCAAGGACACCCAC